>JAVTVY010016035.1:0-66171 GCA_036873755.1 Hanleya hanleyi | reverse complement strand
AAGGAATCTATGAACTATGGCCACCTACCTACCATCTTTAATTTCACAATCAAACCTTGTTACGGGGCATTTCATCTTGTCGCATTTGCTGACAGGGTGACCGCAACTTTATGATTTCTTAATAAATCTATATTGAACCACAAATTGTTACTATATATTTCTTGTGTAACAGCAGACCTACTTTGTGTCTTTGCCATTGCGGAAGTAAATTGCAGTGCAGCAAAGAAGTATCGATGTCCCATTTGTTGAAGTTATACGTCAGGCATTACCCCGGTCTCCCCTACTAAAACAGCTCTTTAGAAGACATTCGTTCATGAACTTTCATCAACATAAAATGCTTCATTTTCAAAGAACATTTCACAAAACATTCACATCGCAATGTTAAGGACGTAGGCCCTACGGATTGGTTTAAATTTTAACTGACATAAAATATCCCAAAATAATCCCCTGTTTATCAAGTCATTTCCTTGAAAAATAAAGACTAAAGCCATTGTATAATATACAATCGATCTCGATTGAGATCACAATCGATCTCGATTGATATACAATCTTTTCGATCTTTGTCGCGCAAATTTGAAATTCTGCAAACAAAATTACAAATCAATGGTTTGTTCTTGGTAACAGTGGACAAAAAGGTCCTCTTGTTATTAGCTTACAATTATCGGACAATGGTGGGCGCCAAGATCCTTCAGGATCTCTCGTTTTCTATAGTTGAGCGATCGCGCATTTCGATCAGATCATTTTTCGTTCTCTTATTATATATGTAGTATATGCCACATCCCAATACAGCGAAATGATACCTTTGGGGGACGGCAGGGAAAGACCGTGTCATTGTACCAACAATGTCTTGTTCCTTTTATTTTTCTATATATATGACGAGGTATCTTCACCTCGTCAAAGTGGGCCATTTTTTTTTTCTTCTTTTTTTTTGCTGAAACAGTTCTGAACTTTGCTAATATTTGGAACACACTTTTGTCAAAATATTGCTTTCAAATGAGATTGAAGATAAAACGGGTTCTAATGTTAAACTGTTTGAAATAATTACCTTGGTAGTGCAAAAACAATAAATTGATCTTATCGTCTTGCTTTATTCCATGTCGCTTGCTTTAATCCCTATAATAAGAGTACCGACCTTCAGTCAACCAGAAGCACGTATAAAGGAGGTGTTCGGTTTGACCGAATTTTTTTCCTCATTGTGTTTCGCTTATAAACTAAAAAAAAATCGACCATAGAAGTCCATGTCCCCCGCTAGCAGCACCAGTTATGGTGGATTACATTACATTACATTTTTACTCAGGTTCACAGATACGGTACAACGTGAATCACTCTGTTTCCACTGAACCCAAAGTTAAAAAAGAAGGGGGGAGCACCAGGATGACTCTTTCTATTATGCATACTAAATATTTTTACATTTTCCTCCATAGACGGTAGGCTGTTGGCAACAAATTTAGTCATATTCGAATGAAATTTTGCATAGTGGTTTAACAATGCATATTATACCTAATTTTTATCTTATTTGAGATGACCTTTGCCCGATCTGTCGGCTGAAGAAGCCCCGAACTTCGCAACGAGGACCAGGATTCCTGAAGAGGCTTACAAAATTCGAAATTGTTTTTTTTTTTTTTTTTAACTAATTTAAACATTCATAATCAGCATCATATATTGGTGGAAAAAAGGGGAAAGATATTTCGTAATTTGAGCTTTGAAATGAGCCTTCAGACAAGATAACTGGAGATAAACACTTATAAGAGCTGGATTAGTCGGTGAGAGCTACACTTGGGTCACGTAAGTTTATGTCGATCAATTGATCAGGTAATATAATTTTCTCTAAAGGTTTCAGCAAATAATATAGTAATTCAGTCGATTTACATTGGGTTATAAGTCATTTAACTTGGTTCGAGAGAATAGTAGTATACAAACCGCAAATCTCCGCCTATCATGCGGGGGATTCCTGCGGGGGGTGGTTGGTTGTAAATGTGGGACCATGGACCATGATTAGGCAATGCGTCACAGCGTCATCAGTAGTAGAGAATCTATATAACGCTCGGTGCACATTGGGAGCATGCCTACCCATGTACACTAGCCCATAGGGGTGGGCATGTGGACCTTGGAGATCCATGTGGACCGTGGGGTGACTCCAGAGAAGAAGTCACATGTCTGCGACGTCATCTGTGACATCATCAATTGTAGAGAAAACCGCATGTTCGGACGCGTACTGAAGACATGCCTACCTATATACTCCTATAAAGTAGGACCTTAGGGACCACGGGGTGTATTGGACAGCTTGGAATGTAGCCAGAGTAGAGGAAGGGCCTTTGAGTTGTATCATCGGTAGGGCTGGGGCTAGAAAGTTGACCGTTGACCAATGACGTCATCGGAACACCCTCAGCGCGTAGTGTACGAGCACGGACCGCAGAGTTAAACGCAACATTAAAGGGGTGGTGGAAAATGATGCCGACGTTCTTACAAGAAGTAGTATGACCTCCATTTTCAAACGTTTATTTTTCGAGTTCCATTTTTTCATAGAATTCTTAACTCGCCCAGAAGAACAACCGTTCAATACAATATCCCTGCTTCAGTTTTTTTTCAAAATTTGGCATAAATCTCTGTGGAATTTTATATGTTTTCAATTGAACAAAAATGCAATGGTCACACTTTCAACATTAATATCTCAGCAACCAGAACAACATTCAGAGAACCAAGGCATCGCTACTTTCTTTACTTAGTTTAGAATAACCATGTCATATTTCGAAACCCCATAAGAATACTTTTCCAGATATTTTTTCTTATAAAACTTGTTAAATCAAATATGAGAACTAAAGCGATGAACAGATTAGAGCCTGGTGGGTTCTCTACTCGATCAGGCGACAAAAATGGACATTCATAATACGATTTTTAGGGCTAAAATTGTACCTAAGCATATATTTATTCTTTTTTTTTTTTTTTTTCTTTTTTTTTTTCTTTGATAGGCATTTAGAAGTCGCCGTATATAACACAAGGCTATTCTATGGATAACAACTTCTTTACTGCTGTGCAGCTGACGTTTCGTTGGAGATACTTCCAACTTTTTCAAAGCTAATTAGCTTTGAAAAAGTTGGAAGTATCTCCAACGAAACGTCAGCTCCACAGCAGTAAAGAAGTTGTTATCCATAGAATAGCCTTGTGTTATATATTTATTCACCAAAATAATCTCACCTGGAGAAAGAACAGACACAGTAAGTTACCACACCAAAGGATACAACTCCAACCAGGGACCCCGTCGGCAACATCCATTCACCTGCCTCGTCGGGGAGCCGGCGGGGTCAGGCAAGACGTATTTCGTCCAGAAGCTCATTCGACACGCCGACAGCATGATTACTCAACCAATCGCCCTGGTCGTGTAGTGTTACAGATAATGGCAGTCGGTGTATGCGACGATGCCCAACGTCACCATTGTGAAAGAGCTGTCCGCCTTGGCCGACTTGGAACAGGACACTTTGATCATTGTCGATGATTTCTTGGCGGATTCGGATGCTCGGGACGGGTGCCCAGCTCGTACTCATACTCCAGAGCTACAAGAGCTTTGAGTTGTAAATCAAGCAGGTGAAGAGATGTTGTCAGCGGGGCCCATGGCTGGAGTGTTATCCTTTGGCGTGGTAACTCGCTCTCATAAATTTGGTACCGGCCCAAGAGACGTTTAGAAGATTTCACTGATGATGGGCCGGTTCTACCACGGTGATTCTGTAGTGTGGGGGTCGATCGTACAGTGGTAAGCTGGGACGTTAGAGGGAGTGTCTGCACCCGATTGGGTCTGGGGCTCGGTGTGTGACCAAGTCGCTGAGCGTTAGTAGTATACAACAACTCGCACAAGCCACGTTTTCCAGGGAGGTAACTCTTGGTTCCTTTTTTCCCGCCAGCGGGCGCCACCAGGCCCGTATGACGTCACTTCCGGTCTGGGTGAATGGAGCGTGACCTGGGAACATGATAGGATATGTACTGACCTGTCAGTGGGTTTTTCCATAATGTCGTTCACCTTCGTGTGTCTTCGCTCACCTCCGTGTCTTTTCGGTCACCTCCGTGTCTCTTCGGTCACCTCCGTGTCTTTTCGGTATGTGTATTCCTCCGCGGTGATGCGGTCTGGTGGTGATGCGGTCTGCCTTCGCGGACAGAAAGTAGTCCCAAATTCTCCGGCATTCTCCGGCAATCTTCAGGGGCGAGAGGGGTCCCTAGTGTACCGATTGGGTCGTATGAGGTATCAATGTGAAGCATTCGTGAAGGGGCATCTGATGGGGTGGGTGTGGGGTTGAAATATCGTCATTCTGCGCATGCGCGGTAGACCAAGGGTATGGAAATGGACGTTTTGGGGTCTAGGTGGGTCACTAGTGGTCCGATGGAGTCGAGTGAGGTATCAATGTGAAGCAGATGTGAGGGGGCATCCGATGGGCTGGGTGTGGGGTTGGAATATGGTCATTCTGCGCATGCGCGGTAGACCAAGGGTATGGAATAGACGTTTTGGGATCTAGGGGGGCCCCTAATGATCCGATCGGATCGAGTGAGGTATCAATGTGAAGCATTCGTGAGGGAGCATCCACCTGGACTAGGGTGTCGTTCGTGTTCAACATTCTGCGCATGCGCAGACAGGGAATTGTGGGAAAAGGGTATGGACATAGACGTTTTGGGGTCTAGATGAGTCCCTAATGATCCGATGGTGTCGTGTGAGGTATCAGTGTGAAGCATTCGTGAGGGAGCATCTGCCTGGACTAGTGTGTCGTTCGTGTTCAACATTCTGCGCATGCGCAGACAGGGAATTGTGGGAAAAGGGTATGGAAATACACGTTTTGGGGTCTAGGTAGGCCCCTAGTGGTCTGATGGGGGTCGAGTGAGGTATCGATGTGAAGCATTCGTGAAGGAGCATCCGGCGGGGTGGATGTGACATAAAAACTGACGTCATTCTGCGCATGCGCAGTAGACCAAGACTATGGAAATAGACATTTTGGGGCCGACATGGGTCATTATGGGTCCGATGGAGTCGTCTGAGGTCTTATATTGAAGCTCTCGTGGAGGAGCATCCGATTGGACCCATGGCTCATCCGTGTTCAGTAGTCTGCGCATGCGCAGTCTGGTCGTAGTATAGAAAGCAGGCATGTCGGGGGATGCGTGGGGGTGTGTTTTAACCCACCACTATGGGTCCATGGTTGTGGTTGGGTGGTGTGGGTTCTGCGCACAGACGTCACTTCCGGGTTTCACTAAAACTACCTTCGAACACAGAAGAGTTTCAATGTTCCCCTTAGACGTAGGATCCGGATGTTCAACATCCGAGTTTTCCCCGGCCCGGTCCGGCCCGACCCGCTCCGCCCCGCCCCGGCCGCAGCGCGCGCGCGCGCTGGATACTCCGGCCGCAGCGCGCGCCAGGCTTATCCGGCCGCACGCCTGCGCGGGTGAATTTTGGATTATCCTAGGCCACTGATTGGCTACTTTCTCCACGGTGTTCGAAGCCAGTTTCACCGAATCCCCACATGTCTGTTATAGCCTGCATGCATTATGCTCATATAGAAAACACACAAGACAGGGTTTTTTGGGTGAGATCTCATTTTGTTTTTTTATTCAACAACAACAACGTGAGAACAACCACGTGAAAACTGAAGCCCAGAACAGGGGGCTTGTACATTGAAATCGATAGAACTTAAGCCCAGAACAGTGGGGCTTGTACATTGAAAGAACTTAAGCCCAGAACGGGGCTTGTACATTGAAATGATGGGCGGCCCAGTCATATACGAGTACATCCCGGTCCTCCGCCTTGGGGTACTCGTCAAACATCTGTACGATGGTAGATAAGGGTCTTCCCCGGCATCGATGGTATAAGGGTCTTCTCCGGCATCGATGGTACAGGTAAAACAAGCAATATTGTCCGCACACGCTATTGGTCAGGCTTTGCAACGTTTGACTGTTCCAACACCACGTCTCTGTGCCTTGATCTATGAAGTCTGTTAAATCGGGATGGAGGGGTGGCAGGCCGTACGGGTCAAAGTACTCGCCCTGCTGTTCTGTCAAGTACACGCCCACCCAATGTTCACCGGGCCGATCCATCGGGTCCGTGTTGAGAACGTAAGCAGCAGGATACACACGGTCTAATGGAAACACATCTCGGGCGAACACCCCCTGAAAGACCACACGTGTCTCTGGGTAATTCTCCAGCACGGTGGTTATCTGGTCTGTATCCATGTTAGGTGGAGAAGTCACACAGGACGTTGCGCGCCTTGTCCACTTGAATGATGTTGTCAAACTCGGCGTAGCAGATCACATTGACGGTGCTCCGGAGGGCTCGTGCAAAGTGGATCTCCAACCGTAAATTGCCTTGCTTGGCGAGGGCCAGCTGATGGTCGTTCTCTAAGGTAGGGGTCAGATCGAAACAGAACAACGTGTATCCGTTCGCGTAGTCCTCCCGACTGATCATATTCCCTTCGTCCTGGTTGATTTGACCGGTGGCTGTAAACAGGTTCTGATAGGCTCGAATGAAATTCCTGCGCCCAAAGTTCGGGGTTAAGGCCGTGGCTGGCACCTGTTGTCCATCCACATGCAGGGCCACAAAATTGATGCCGAAATGTTTAAAGTCAAACGGATTCTCTGGGTAGGCTCCGCTGAAACTGGTATTTTCCACACAGGCCAGGATCAATCGCTTGGGTAGTTCCCCCAGGAACAGGTTTTCTTTGTTGGCGCTCATATTTCCAGCAGGCACAGAGAACACTTTGGTTTGTACACGTCGGATAGGGTACTGGGCTGGTTTTGTTTCCAAGGCTTTGAGGTGTCCCAATTGAACGGCTGGATTCGGTTTCACTTTTCGGACATACAGGACTGCGTCTTGGATGACAATCTTATAGTCAGCTGCATGCCCGTCTACGTTAGTGGCCATCAACGCGAAGGTCGGAGGCGCCCGTATCAGTCGGATTTTGATGGGGATCTTGTTCAAGAGGTATCGGTCTTGCATGAAGATGTCTGCGTGCAGTCGACCCATGAGATCCACCGAGACGCCGTTCGCGGTCAAAGCCTTCCGTTTGTTATATCCCACATTGTCGTTCTCTACGCCCATGTGCTCGGCTGTGTCCTGGTAGAATAAAGCGGCTGTCAGTTGAGATTTTTTAGCCTCTCGTCCATGCGATAACAGCGTCTCGATGTAGGCTCGACAGGGGTACGTGTTGGTCGAGTCACTGATGAGTTTGTCGCTGAGAAATATATCCACCTGTTGAAACATCGAGTGCAGCCAGAGATTCGTCGGGCCCACCGTTGCTTGGTCGACGATTCTGGAGCCATCTCCATTGACGATCTTGGCTTTCACATACAAGTATGTATGGGCTAAATCCACATAGGCCGTATCCGCATTACTGATGGTGAACTCAATGGGCCCTGTTTCGGTGATGCTGGAGAGCGGGAGATGCTCCACCCATAATCCTTGTTCGGCACTGGTCTGTGTGGGCGGGACGGTTCACAAATCAAATTCACTGTTGGTGAAGGGGCAGGACTCTGCGTGGATCAAGGACATGTTTTAAGAAAAGATATCCTGGGTCTTCGATGTGCGTCATCGCTGGGTCGGGCGTCGACTGGTGCGTGGTCTCGGTGGTGCAGGTCTTTTATTTCCTACGGTGCGTTGTGCTTTGGCCACCAAGATGCCTCCTGCTTCTTTGGCCCGCCGTTTCAAGGCTTCTTTGGGTGCCGTACCCCCCAAGACATCACCGGCGACTTGCAGTCCACTGCGTACCGCTTGTTTGCCGATTGCTTTCACCCCACGAGTCTCCAAGGGCAGGAACGTTTTGACGATGCTCCCGAGTATGTTCCCCAATCCATGTCCTCGTTGCATGCGTGCACCACTAAAGACCGGAAGGCCACCGCCGGCCTGTTGGGCATAATAGTCCATATAGCTGCGTGCATCGCACTTCATTATACAAAGTGGGGAGCACGTGCTTGTCGAAAATGAAGTGTCAGCACCACTTTCCCGCGTTCGAATGCCACCGGTCGTCCTGTGTCATCTCTTATATCCACCGTGATAGTGTTGATGTCGGATTGTCGCACGGGTAGGTAGAGCATGTGGGTGAAACTGTGGGTCACTTGATCTCCATACGTCTTTTTAATGGCTACCACTGCAACAGAGGTGTGTTGATATCGCCCACGATGTGGTTGTCCACCACGTCCGAGTAGACGTAGAGTCCGTACATACCCGACTTCATATCCATCGGGATCTCGCCTTGGTGGGCGGTGGGAGCAGCGAACGTCTGTATATCGAAACCCAGCATTTGCTGTAGCCTAGGACTCAGTACGACACTCACGTTGGCGGTGACGATGAGCTGTGCCTTGTCGTTGTGTGCGTTGTAATCGAAGTCCACGTGATTCTTGAAGGAATAGGTTTTGATGGATTTTGAAACATTCGTAACCTCCCGTGGAGCCTTATAATGCAACAGTCTTGTCAGCCCACCCATGAACTCCTTGGGAGTATCGTATTCGCCTTCGGCGAGTCGGGTGTCTTTTCCTTCGTAGGTCACCTCGTACCACACTTCATTGGCTCGCACGTTGTACCACGAGTAAGGGTATTGGATATCCACGAGGCCACATTCCCAGCGCCCAAGTAAGTGCAACGGTTGCGGTAACTGGGTCACGTACTTGGCCAAGGTGTTGTCAGGAAACACATCCAGCGAACGTGTTCGTCGCGGTGACTTGCTACGTGTCACGGCTGTGGAGATGTGGGGTGTCTTGATCAAGGGTGGTTTTTTAAAGGTGTGAAAAGAAGGTGCCCGTTGTGGTGGTGTTTTGGGGGGTGACTCCGGTTCCCACTCGGATTCCCAAGAAGGTAGTGGGCCCCTCGGCGATTGCTGGGTTCGCTGCATCCAGGCCCAGCGCTCGGGGTTCCCCACCAATTCCTGCGGTACATGCATGTCTTTCAAGCCTTGAGCGAAGACTTCCCATCCTCGAGGATCCGTGTCCGACCTGCGTTTACGCATCAGGTCATTCACTAAATCCGTCATGTGGGTCCCGGGGACCACCTGATTCTGTACCAGTAGTTCGCCTTTATCATTCCAAGTCATGTTAGGATTCTGTTTCATCCGTTGTAATACCAGGCCAGCTTGTTTCTGAACGATGCAGGTACACTCTTCAGACTTCGTCTTCCACCCACTGTGGGTGGTACCCCTGGTAATGGCGGGCTGTTGGAGCGGCGCTGAGGTCGGCGGTGTGTCGCGTGGTGGTGGTGGTGGTGATGGTTGTGGGGTAGAGAAGGTTTTGTATTGGTCCATGAACGTCATGTACCGTTGAAGCGTCTCATTGTACCGTTGTACTTTCTCACTGTCGCTTAACCCCGGTCTTTGTAAGATCTGTTGCATCTCTTCATCGAGGGTGTTTATGGTCTTCACCGTAGGTGGGACAGGTAAGGGCGATTGGAGGTTTTGAAGGAACCGTGGTTCGACGAGGACCATTGTTTTCGTGTGGTTCATTGTCGGCCGAAGAGTCTACCCAATACTGGACCCAACACGGAAGCGGCCAACGGTGCTAAGATGGCCCCGAGAAAGCTGCCTTTCTGTAACACCTTTTTCTTTTGTGTTTGAGAGACTCGCTTCTGGACTAAGGTTCGGAGACCTGTCTTATGCTTGGTCAACTTGGTCTTCTGAGCCGGAGTCAGTGGTACGTTGCCTTTTAACAGGTTGTACCCGATCTCGCACAGACAGCGTATAAGGTCAGGGTCCGCACCGCGTACAATGGTTCGGACCAACTCGGGTGGGGCCGTCTTCAATACACGGAGCGTCGGGGCGTGCTTCCGTACTCGCGCAGACGTCATGTACAACTAATGCCAGAACCCACAACTCTGCCCTTTTTATCTACCTCAGAGAACAGAGACAAAGTCAACCATGCTGTGGTATTAATTCTTTTTATTATCCCCATCATCAAACACACACACTCCAGCTGGGGAGCCACTGTGGGTGTGTTTACATTATTTTTGCATGTACACGTGGTGTGTCTCTCCGGGAAAGATGCCGGTCCGTAGTCGAAGGTGATCGGGGGTGGCTTGCTTGAGGTCGAAGAGCATATACCCGTGCTGAGGGGTTGTCGCATCTTTAAAGGCTTCCAACGCAAACGGGGTGCGGCCGAGATACATCTGTCTCGCCAAGTGCAGCAGTTGAGTGGTATCTCTCGGGTTTTTGAAGACCACCAGGTGGTGGGCATTTAAGCTGATGTTCCGATGTTCTTTGTTTTTACTGAACAGATTCTGCACAATGTAGATGATGCTGAGCCGTCGATGGTGGCTGCCTTTGGTAAAGAGTTGGGTGACCTGCGCATCCGTCTCCGCCATGAGATCATCCAGAACCACCAAGGTGTCCGGTTCCAAATCGGCCAGGTTAGGTAGGCCTTCCACGAACGTGATGTGGGGCATTGCTGCATACGCTGCCTGCCATTCTCCGTACCACCACATCACTTTCCGGGAAAGATGCCGGTCCGTAGTCGAAGGTGATCGGGGGTGGCTTGCTTGAGGTCGAAGAGCATATACCCGTGCTGAGGGGTTGTCGCATCTTTAAAGGCTTCCAACGCAAACGGTGTGCGGCTGGGATACATCTGTCTCGCCAAGTGCAGCAGTTGAGTGGTATCTCTCGCGTTTTTGAAGACCACCAGGTAGTGGGCATTTAAGCTGATGTTCCGATGTTCTTTGTTTTTACTGAACAGATTTTGCACAATGTAGATGATGCTGAGCCGTCGATGATGGCTGCCTTTGGTAAAGAGTTGGGTGACCCGCGCATCCGTCTCCGCCATGAGATCATCCAGAACCACCAAGGTGTCCGGTTCCAAATCGACCAGGTTAGGTAGGCCTTCCTCGAACGTGATGTGGGGCATTGCTGCATACGCTGCCTGCCATTCTCCGTAACACCACACCACTCGGGCAATGGGTGGGGTGATCATGCTGTCGGCGTGTTGAAGGAGCTTCCTGGCGAAGTGTTTTTTGCCGGAACCCATCGGTCCTGCGATGACTCAAGTGAAGAGATGCTGCCACCGAGGGTCCATGGTTCTAGGTGTATCCACTGTCGTGGTAACCCGCTCTTGCAACTTTGGTACGAGAGAACTGGAGTGGTGGTGGGTACAACGTCGGTCGTCGTTGTCTGTTCACTGTGAGGGATGAAATCCGGGGGGTTTTCAGACGTAGTGGGTGTACTTGGTGTAGGTGTTGACTGTATACTTGGTGTGGAGCTCGATGTGGCTTGTACACGTGGTGTGGTGGTGGTGATGACTGGGCTCGTTTCGATCACGGAGGTGACTGGTGCTATCTGTAGACTGGTTTCACTGACACTCACAGCTGGAGTTCTAAGGTGGCTAAGTAGCGTGCTGACATAGGCTACGTCGTAAAACACACCTCCGTACAACACACTCAGCAGGGTTAGCAATATCACCACAAAGCCCACTTGCGCTTTGCGCGTTTTGGGAGACGCTGTGTTCAGAGGCAGCTGCTGCTTGTCCATAGCACCGTGGTCGAACGTGGAATAAAGGATGACGGTAGTGGTGTCTGGCTTTATAGTCGTTTCACCTGGTTGGCCGCCACCCAGGAATTGAAGGAACTGGGCCAGCCTTGCCATTTGACGAAATGAAACAGTTTGCCACGCCGACGTTCCGTTTTCAAATCTGCTCCACCGTGTAGTAGTCTTGCTGTGTTTTTACGACAGGCTGTAATTCCGTCTCGTAAAACGTCCCTAGCAACGGTTCCCCTTGAAGATCTTCCAGTTCATAGACTCGCTGCTGTCGGGGTAGGCGCCGTTCAATCAGGAAGTGCTCATCGCTCCCGTTGGGCAAGTAACTTTTCTCAAATTGACCTTTGACTTTACTGATCCGTACAGGGTCCCCGACCTTGTACACCTCCTTCGTCGTTCGCTGCGATTGCCTGGGGTACAAGACACGCCGGACTTGGGCTTCATTGCGTTGGGTCACGGTAATGGGGCTCTCTCTATACTCCGGTGATAGGCTCGATTGTAACCACTCACAAGTTTCGGGAGAACATCGATGTACCGCCTTGTATTCTTATAGGTGAAATATTTATACATGCGGCCTTTGAATGTCCTGTTGAACCTTTCCACCACGGAAGCCTTCTGGACTTTCAGAAACTGTTGGAACGGTCTGTTGAGGAATTCCGTACCTACGTCGGTTTGCAAATACATGGGTTTGCGCCCGGTCTTGAAGATGTCCTTGAACGCCGCTATGAGATTCGCCCCCGTTTTCGTCCGGATGGGTACCACCGACGCATACTTCTACAGGATATCGATGCACGTCAAGATATACCGATTCCCATCGTTGTGTTCGGCAAAGGCGCTCATATCGACCAAATCCGCTTGCCATTGGGCATCTAGTCCTCCTACGATGACCCGGTTCCGTAGAAAATGGCGACGGGCAGCTCGATGTAAGGTATAGGTGTCTTGTTTTCTTAACCAATCTCGGACTTGAGCACGTTGTATCCCGTGTGGTTTGGCCGCTCGATAGAGAGCCGTCAATGCACTATAGGCCGCCGGACTGTCGGGACTGTAGTATAAGTTATCCAACACCTTCTTCCAGCTCTTCATGGTGACAAATGATGATGGACCCTGGCTCTATCGTTTATTTATAACGGGTATGTCTTGGGCCTTCACATTGACACCTCACTCGACTCCATCGGACCACTAGTGACCCACCTAGACCCCAAAACGTCTATTTCCATACCCTTGGTCTACCGCGCATGCGCAGAATGACGATATTTCAACCCCACACCCACCCCATCAGATGCCCCTTCACGAATGCTTCACATTGATACCTCATACGACCCAATCGGTACACTAGGGACCCCTCTCGCCCCTTCGGTGCCCTCCGTGTGTCTTCGGCCACCTCCGTGACATCGACATTGTAGGGAAAAACCCCCACAGACAGTCGCAACATTGTAGCGAACGTGCAACAATGTTGCAATTCGGGGAGCCAGGTGTTCGGCACGTGACAACCCCAAGCAGACGACAGCGAAATTCTAGCGGGAAAAGTACGGACGTACCCGAAAAGACACGGAGGTGAACGACATTGTGGAAAAACCCCACAGACAGGTCAGTACATATCCTATCATGTTCCCAGGTCACGCTCCATTCACCCAGACCGGAAGTGACGTCATACGGGCCTGGTGGCGCCCCCTGGCGGAAAAAAGGAACCAAGAGTTACCTCCCTGGAAAACGTGGCTTGTGCGAGTTGTTGTATACTACTAGCGTCGTTAGCGTACCGTTGTACAATGGCGGTTCTGGCCAGCCGTCACGAGCGGAGGGATCGTCGTTCTAGATTAGTTGAGTAGAGCGAAGATAGTCGCTACGTCGTAGAGTACATCCCCATACAGCAGGCCAGGGAGGGTTCAGACAGATAGTGACCTCATCACCCGTCATCACTCATCAGTGATTTTTTCACCGGGCAGACACATAACAGGGGGACGTATTAATCTAATTAAAATTAAATGCTTTCTGGCCCCCCGTTTGGATATGTCGCTCTAGATTGGAACGATCTGCAAGAGATGGGGAAAAATTGACGACTAAAATGCAACCATTGACTCTACAGGAAAGCATCCCTCAGCACCTAACATTGAGACCCGAGAAAACGGTGTATTCTCGGACGTCGTCTTAGTATCTCAGCCGCGCTTTTATTGCAGATGTTCATGTGGAGACAATGAATACGGCCCTAAGCACCGGCTTAAGCGGAAGGCTGTGCTCATTCTAGACTCAGGTTTTGGATTGCATGGCCTGCTTATTTTTGAGATCTGGCGTTCGCCAGAGGCTCTTTAGAATGCTGTAGGGAAATGGACAAAAGTGCAAACCGACTCACGGGATAGCCTTACGCTGCATGAAAGTAGTTCCACAGAGATGAGTTTTGGGGATCCTCAGTGGTTGAAAGGCTTTTGTATGTCTATATTTAGTCACTTGGCATATATTTGATCCCTTATCTGCATTAAATATTACTCTGTTCATTGTTTTCCCACAAAATATGAGATTAATACGCTCTAAAGTATGGCAGACTGGTATCGTCACTTTACCAAAGCTTGGACTCTGCTGAAAAAATTATACAGTTTAGCTGGTTAGGTGTATATATGTGAGAGATGCTCTACCATATCAGCCAACCTGGCCACCATTGTCTCATTATCACCTTTGCAGGCCACTGCTTGCTTTTCTCACAAGAGCAAGCTGTAACACATCTTATAATCTTTTCCTATCTTGTACTCCACCAGTCAACCTGTGGGATATCCAGAAAGTGTAATACATGTCTTGTCTTATCCTAACTTGTGACATAACCATCATCAACCTTGATGTTCAGCCCTTCTCACTCATAACACTAAATCAATCTCTATTTACCTCCAGGTATAATCTCTCTTATTTACCCCTAGGTACATGTATGTTCTGTACAAACTGACCTTAATCCCCTGTGGGTATTTAGGCCTAGACTTCATTCCACTGGCCCCTTTTTCCATCGAATTCTCATCAGGTCAGTTTGCAGTTTCAACGCAACACCAACAATACCATGTTAAAGAAGGTATCCTATTGCTTTCTTTATGCTGGTTAAATTAACATGGTGTTCATCTGGAATCCCGAACTGACGTATTGGAGGAATTATGTATCAAGATAAAGAGCAAAATTCAGCTATTTTGGTTGAGTCAAGGTTGGATGAGCACCTACTGTAGTGTCTAATTGGACGGAAATTAATTGGGTAACACATGGTTAGCGTAACGTGTGCAACTTCCCTCATTATAGGACTACCTTTCATTCTTCCCACAGATCAATTTCACATAAACTACGATAAAAGTAACTCCGAAAATGGAAGTCATTGTGATATAATATTCTATATTTCGGCTTCCATTTTCGGAGTTACTTTTATCCTAGGACTGCCTTTCTTTGGTATGTTCAACTTCATTATGTCAGTACATTTTAAGAAGGGCCGTTCGCGCCATAAATCCAAACGTTTAATAAATTTAAACGTTTAACTTGCACCAACCAATCAGATGTCATGAATTGACATTTGGAAGACCTTTCCTGTCCAAAAGCAAACGTTTGCTGTTGTAACGTCCAATACTTTAGACGTTTCCTGTCAAAAGGCAAACGTTTCCAGTAGTAATATTCGAGACTTTTAAACGTTTCCGGTTTAAGGGAAATCGTTACCGGTTGTGATCGTCCAGTCAGATTTTTTATTGCTGCCGCGTATGTTCAAACCTCAACACCAACACGTGTCCACTGGCAAAACGTTTCCGCTATGTAGTCTGTTTGAACCAATCAAAATAACCCTTACAAATATTCGCGCATATTGTATTCCTCATGCCCACCGTGCATCATGTCCTGCGCAAATTGTCCCGGTGCCAAACATATTCTCCAAAACCTAATTTGTAAGAAAGGTTTTCATTGGTTAAAATACACTACATACCGGAAACGTTTGCCGGTGGAGATTCGCATGTGTTGGTGTAGATGTTGGAATACACGCGGCCCAAATTATAAATCTGATGGGACGATCACAACCGGAAACGTTATCCTTTTAACCGGAAACCTTTAAAAGACCGAATTTTTCTTTTGACAGGAAACGTCTGAAGCCGCGAATTTACAACTGGAAACGTTTGCTTTTTAACAGGAAAATATCAGTTCATAACATCTGATTGGTTGGTTCAAGTTTAAACGTTTAAACTTTTTAAAGCTTTACAATTTTTTAACAATTTTTATACGCCCGCCAAAAGGCGGACGTATTATGTGATGGCGGTTTCCGTCCGTCTGTCCGTCCCTCGTGTCCGGTCTATATCTGGGACAGTTTTGTATCTACAGTTCTAATTTTTGGTGAGTGGATACCCTACGGGGAGACGATGTGTCGCGGTCAGAGGTCAAGGTCAGAGGTCAAGGGTCACTGGACTAAAAAACAGGAAATCACTATCCACAGTTACAATTTTTTTGTGAGTGGATACGCCAGGTGGAGACGATGTGTCGCATACCAAAATTGAGGTCGAGGTCAGAGATCAAAGGTCACTGTTGCCTAAAATCAGGAAATCATTGATCATTGACAGTTTTCTATCTACAGTTCTAATTTTTGGTGAGTGGATGCCCTAGGGGGGAACGATGTGTTGCATACCAAATGTAGGTCGAGGTTGGAGGTCAAAGGTCAGTGTGACCGAAAAATCAGGAAATCATTAAAAATTCCTAATTTTTTGTGAGTGGATTCATTAGAGGGAAATGAAGTGTTGCATACCAAAATATAGGTCAAGGTCGAAGGTCAAAGGTCACCGTGACCCAAAAATTAGGAAATTATTAAAAATAACATTTCTTTGTGTCAGTAGATACATTAGGGGGCACAATGTGTCCCGTATCAAAATGTAGGTCAAGTTCAAAGGTCAAGGTCACTGTGACCTCACAATCATGAAATTGTTAAAAATCATGATTTTTTGAGTCCATTGATTAATTATGGGTAGCCGTTTTGTCATGTACCAAAATTTAGACCAACGTCAATAATCAATATCACTTTGAGACCAGAATCAAGGTCAAGGGTCAGTGTGACCTAAAAATCATTAAAAATTACTAATTTGTGGTGTTTTTGGTGAATGGAGTGTCGCATACCAAAAATAAGGCCAAGGCCAAAGGTCACTGTGACCCCAAAATCAGAAAATTATTAAAAACAAAAAAAACTTTTGTCAGTAGATACCAAAATGTAGGTCAAGGTCATTGTGACCCTAAAATCGTGAAATTGTTAAAAATTATGATTTTTTGTGTCCATTGAGAAATTACGGGGAGATAGTTTATCATGTACCAAAATTTAGGTCAAGTTCAATAGTCAAGGTCACTGTGACTCCAGAATCAAGAAATCTTGAAAATTACCTTTTTTTGTGTCAGTAGATACATCAGGGGGACATGATGTGTCACATACCAAAATGTAGGTCAAGGGCGAACGTCAAGGTCACTGTGATCCCCAAAATCATGAAATTCATGATTTTTTTGTGTCCGTTGGTACATTGACGATGATGTGTCGTGCACCAAAATTTATGTCAAAGGTCAAGGTCACTGTGACACCAAAATCAGGAAATCATTAAGTCACATTTTCATATACCTGTCGAAGACGAGGTCATGTAATGCGATGTTGCGTTCTGTCCATTCATACATTAACATTTGTTGTCCATGTAATATATCTAGTTTCAAGGTATGAAATGGTATCATATCTTACTCGCATGGCGAAGAGGAGCCATACATCAATTTGTCAAAGGTCAAGGTCAGTCCCCCAAAACTGAATCAAGTTTAGCTGACTATATGTGTTAGGTTGGAATATCCAGAGTTTTCTCCCCTACATGTATATGGCATTTGTCCTGTGGAGTTGTCTCCCTTGTTTGAAACAACAGCGACATTTAGTCAAACTGTTGTGAAATAAAAAACATACATTTACTAATTTAATGGAGAGAGGGGTCCTTTATGAACTTTATACCTGTTTATCAACTCAAGAACAAAGGTTTACTTCATCACTTTCTTCTTCCTTCATGAAAAATTCTCTCGTCTGAAAGAAATCCATTTGCAGGAAAACTGCTATTTTCTTGTGTTTGACTATTGTTGATTTCATTGTGGGATATGTGAGCTCTCGGTTCTCCAAGGTCACCCAGTTTCCAAGAGTTAAGCTCATTTTAGTTTATCATTCAATTTTAGATGTGATATCTGTTACTTTCTCAGAAGCACAAATTTGTAGACCTTTCTCTGGATTGCTAGCTACCAATTGGAATAAAGGCTATTAAACAACCTTGAAATTTGGACCAATGTAATTCCAGATATACGGGCGTATATTGAAGCCCCTTGGGCTCTTGTTTAAGTTAAAACGTTTAAAGAATGCGTTTATGGCGCGAACGACCCTTCATATACCTTGTCACAGGATGTAACTTGTGATTGCGTTTTAGCCACATACATTCGTGCCTGGTGCCACCTAACTTGAAATTAAATATATGATTGTGCATTTATTTCATTACAAACTTATCACCCAATAACCCAGCTACCAGATCTCATTAAAGCCCATAGGCTCTAGTTCAAAACTAGATATAAAACGCTACAGGTTCAGGCTCTTGAATCAATGTGTTGACGGATGTTTCGATCCCTTTGTAAGAAACCGGATATTGGTGGACGACCTTATGTCAGAAGCCAAAGAGAACGCGAGAATTTCAGACTTACCACCACAATAACCTATATGTTATTCATATAGCACAGAAGTTTTTTGATCGAGGTAAAGCTTAAAGAGATATCTGTTTGAATTATCAGAATGAATATTATTCTTTTCATTTCGGAGAACCACTCCTTTAGTACATGTAGTAAAACATGTGCTATGAAGAGGCATGGCGTCTCCATGGTAGTTTAATAGGCGGCAGGCCATTTTCCTTTTATTATCTATTGTTTCTATTATACCGAGGGGCGTACTGAAATATTCAGATATACATGTAGGACCATTTCCTCATTAGATAGTCATATTTACCCCAACGACTCAACTACTGTACACAAACGTGTGAACGCTCCATATGTACATCCCAGGGTGCCTCCCCACCTCCAGGAAACTGACCCTACACTCCATCTCTTGAACCATGCATCGTCTCAAACTCATTTGGCCTCCACCTGATATATTCTGAGATCTTACATCATTCTACAACCATGCATTTTCATGGTATCAGAGGACAAACATAATACTGTCAAATATACCGTCTGTTTGCAATATACAACTAGCAGTTCTTATCAACATCGTCCGATACAAATTACACGACGGTCGTGCGCCGCAGTCTTTTGTCCGCCATCTTGGTTAATAAAACCCACGTGTTTTATCAGTGACTTGTTTCTACTCGCTAGCGGGAGCTACAGATCTGAGTCACGTCAACGTCACAAAATATTATTGAAGAAACTCATAAAGCTGGGCTATACCACCAAGCGCCTCCACTCAAAGTTTCTCAAATTTGGCGATACATATCGCATGCTGATAGCAAAATACGAACGTAGCGTGCAAGATCTATGGCGTTACGTTTCGTAACTCGTGTCAAGTTCCGCTTAATCCGGAGCTAGATACCGTATGAACCTATGTACCTCAAAATCATCATGGTGCTCATATGAACAGTCACAATCAAAGCGTGACTGAAATACATCATTCTCTAGATGACGACTTTACAACGAATATCGTTTGAATTAAATATACTTACCAGCGATACAGATTTGACATTTTTGGAATATCATGTCTTGCCCGCATCATTGAAAACTGTTGACCGCTTCTCTCTTGCTGGAAACTAGCCAATGTGTATGTATACTATGATTGTCTTTTTGAATTTGGCGCTAATACTCTTATACGGAATATGGAATAGGTATTTGGATTATGGACGAGGATATTCTTTAATGGACGACGGTTGAATTATAAATGACGGATTAGACGCTTGTAACGTAGTCAAATTACGGCCAATCGACCGTCGCCTCATAATCATCGGCCTTCGTCGTCACATCTAGATTATAGTTAACATTAACTATTTGATTATCAATAACTTTTCATTCTTCTACAAGCTATACCGGGTACAGTCTTCATCTCGTTTTTAAGTAAATGCTTCCTGTGCCAATGAAACTCGATAACACCTGAATGCGAATGCGAGTAGCATTTTCGAATCGCTCAGTTGAGAGAAGGCTACAAAATTTGACATTGGGAGAATGCACCGCTCATAATCATACCGTTTTGATGCTAATAACACGTATGTCAGAACATAGAGAGAACCCATGGTTACAAATTCAAAGGCGGGCTCCTAAGTTTTCTGCAATCCCTGATTGCCTTTGTCAATAAGGCTGCAGGGTTCAACTGAATGCTTGTTTTAACATACACGGTACACTAGTCGAAAACTACTCTCGGGACACTTTAAATGTTGAAAATGAACCCAAAAGGTTAATTAACATGGAAAGGGCTGTTGACACCCTTGAAAGTGTTAAAAAGAAACCCAACTCTTTAGTTTCAAATCAAAGTGCATCACAGATTTCAACTTATTGTTAAATATTCATTTATTTTTATATAAAAAGGATAACATTCTGATATGCAGTCCACTCCATTCCATTACATTCAAACACATGCCGAATTAAGAACAAGGGGGTGGGGGTTCAGTTGTCAATACCGAGTGAAAAACCTCAAGTTCTATATAGATAAGAAAACAGTAAAATCACAGTTGTTACTCACAGTTTTAACATTGTAGCATGTAGAACACAAATAAAATCCCAAAGTTGGATTCTTGTCAAGCCAAACGTGTGGACTGCAGCATGAAAAATCATATCCGCATTCAAATCTATGAAGCAGTTTCCCGTGAATAATCCGCGACATAAACTGCAAAATAATTTTTTAAAA
Source organism: Hanleya hanleyi (assembly GCA_036873755.1). Taxonomy (NCBI): domain Eukaryota; kingdom Metazoa; phylum Mollusca; class Polyplacophora; order Lepidopleurida; family Hanleyidae; genus Hanleya; species Hanleya hanleyi. The sequence continues at coordinate 45,834 of JAVTVY010016035.1, read as the reverse complement.
ATGAACATTCCATCGAGGTCAGTACCTGGATTGTTCACTTGTTGTTGAAACTTGTACCTGTCCCATCTACAGGCCTGAGCGTTCTACCCTTTATGGAGACCAGAGACATATCGGTTTATCCAAGTACACACATCGTTAGCCACGACTGTTCCTATCAATGATACTTGCGGTTGATAGTCACAGATCGTGTTCGTTTTATCAACTTGTCCAGTCCAGATGATTAGTTGCACACAATCCGTTTTCACATCGACCCCCACCTCCTCTATACTACGGTAGACGCCATGTTGTATGTTTTTGGGTCACTACGCATGCGTACTTGGACAGTTATGCACAACATAGCGTCCACCGTAATATGGGGGAGGTGCAGGCCGCTGTGAAAACGGCTCGTTTATAGATAATCATCTGCTCTGGAAAAGTCAATAAAAGGCGAAGCAAAAGTTAAGCTTCCAGAAAATAACAGGTGAGGTGTATCGGGGTGAATATGTTTTCGGTACGTGTTGTACTACACGAACATGAACGAGCGCGATCTGTGACTCAACTGCGGGCATTATTGATCGCCTGCATATACACACACAGAAACGGATTCAGAATCTCCCTTGATGACCAACCAGTTATTGGACGAACTCCAATGCAAGACATTCACAGTCATTCTGCTTACCGGTATATCCAACAGATGACCCACCCCTGATCAGTGGCTCAAATATTGCGAAAATCCTAACTTTGGATACGGAAGAATGATAAAATGATATCCAACTCCTATTAAAAATGTTTATCTGCGCATTCAGCATCCAATATATGCATGGCAGTTTTAAAATATATGAGGACTTTTATGCATAGACCTTTGTGCTGGACGTTTGAGCTAGACCGACTTCCAAGAGTCAAAATGGCTGCCATCACAGATAAGAAATCATTTGCCCCCCCCCCCCCCCCCCCCCCGTTTACACTCCGTTCATGAGCCGGACAATTTTTCATAATCTGTGCGTGTGTCCGTCATATTGGTATATTGGTCAGACAGGTGCGAATATTGAACGCTGTTCGTCTTCTTCAAGGGTTGTTGAATGTTAACATAATCTGGAGTTGAGCTAGCACTGTCATTAGACAACTTGCCGGTCAGTTGTGATTTATTCGCACCTGTCTTCTCATCTACAGGCTCTATGTAATAATGTGCAGGGTTGGTGTACGCAGCGTACTCGGCAATCACATCCTCAGGGACGGCATAGATATGATCATCCTCCGCTTCCGGGATGTAATAAGCACTGGGTACGGGTGGTGGCTTGTCGGATACTGTGGCACTCCCGTTCCTGGCAGGTAAATTAGGGGCCAGGTTAGGTAGCTTCTTGTCTTGGTATTTCAGGTGAGAATTTCTATTTGCTCGCCTGAGAAATAGTAGAAAGATACGGTAACAGAAATTATTAAAATGTAACAACTCGCTAGATGGAATCTCTTACCTCTTGCTTCTGATATGATAATATGAACATACACTCTGGTGGTACTTAACTGAAAAGGTGAATATGAGCATATTTACATGCTTTCTTCATTGTTGAATCTCGACAAAAGAAAACAGATAAATAAAATCAAGAATACAATATGGGGTTGGACATAAATTTAGCTACATTGAGGTAATTTTCTATACATATATAGCTGCTGTGAAATAACTTACCTTTTCCTCAAAATGAGACAGATGATAAACACAATGATGATGAGAACGGCACCGGCCCCGGCCACAGCACCTACTATTACACCTTGAAAATAGAGATAAGAGTCATGAAGCCTATATCTCGGCCGGAAAAAATATATCTGATGGTATGAAAATAATGACCTGTTTTGCTGGGAATATGCAGTTGTTCCGAGAATGTCCGTAGATGGCAATTTGCACATCCCAGGGGCAACAAAACTGCACATTCCCAGCAAAACAAGTAATTGTTCTCATCATTATATATTTCAACTCCAATGTTTACTAATGTGTTAGCCCTCGAGCAAAATAATTGTTGGATTCTGAACAGTTATTTTACAAGTGAAAACTCCTGCGGTTTTGGTAGCTTTTATGAGCAGTGTTTTCTGGAAATACGCGTGGCGTGCAACCAGTCGATGGACAGAAATTTACATAGATTCGGATCTTCAGTCTCGGATCTCGTAAAACACGAACAACTTTCTGGCTGGTCGTTATTAGTAACTCAAATCATGTTCTTGAGTACAATCGTACTTGCATTCTTCAAGGGATTATGTTTATCTCTGCTACAACTAAAATCATCTAACTGGTCTGTGTTTGTAGAGCGAGCTAGAGACTGAGGTGTTGCAATTGTCTCCCCTTGAAATATACACACACTTGACCACAGAATATACAGTGTATCTCATTAAAAATTATATATGGGCACAATCTATTAGATGTAATACCAGCGATGGTGTCCCAGTGAGCAAACCAAACTACAGGAGCGTGTATTCATACAGGCCCAGATGTGTAGAAAAGGATATGGAACTTCCCCGTAAAGTGAACACTGGAAGCTCTCAGTTTTCTTGACGCAAAATGTGGGTACACTTTTCACACATCTTAGACGACCCAAATGAAATAGCTTCACAATGTGTACTCCTTTGAAATTTCTCCATGAATTCATCTATTTGCGTTCCCCTTGCCAAAGAAACTTTCATATCTCTGAAATTTCCTATAATATATACGATTTAGAAAACTTACCTATGTTGGATGGATTGTCCTGTGAACGACCTTTATCTGGAGGAGGGGCTCGGGTTGTAGGTTTTAGCGTCATCAGTGGCGAGTGAGTGGTGTCAATATATGGACCGAAAGTGGACACGGAGGGTGGCCCAACTCCAGAACCTGTGTATCCATCTGGGGACGGTATTGTCCGACATTCAACTTTCATTTTCACGTTATTTGGGTATGTTCCATCCACGATTCCTGAAATTCAGTTTCTAGATATTAAAACGCAGCACTAAATATGCTATAAACGTATCGATGAAATACTAGATTCCAATGTTGAGCTTGGAGAAAATCTTATCTGATGGTACTGCCATTTACATGCGATTGCTCTCGTAACGAAACCTGCAAAAGAATCGAAGATTCCGAATTATTGTGTTCAATTCCCTGGGTTCAGAGGTTTAACTAATAATTATAACTGATAAATATGTGTCGCAATAAATAATCACGCACATGGGCACATTTATTATCTAATTATCTAAACATTGATTGCCTGTCTAACAGAAGAAACTCTGGCCTCGCACATATTGTAGCCAAACGTGGGATATCATTATACGTATTCTACTAATGCATTCCTTCTCCCTTCAAATTGCTGTATGTTCATGGTATCTCGAATTCAACAAGCGTTCTGAGAATCCGCCGAAGGTGCAGCAGTATTGAAAGCAAACAATAAGGTCTGGAATAGGCGATGTGGTACAGACAATAATGTCTGGAATAGATTATCTGGTGCAGACAATAACATCAGTCCCATGTGGGATTACTGGCATATAAGTTAATCCCATGTAGGATGGATAGGTCAGTGCCGTCGGATTACTGGTGCATAGGGCAGTCCAGTGTGAGATTACTGCTGGATAGGTCAGTCCCATGTGAGATTACTGCTGGATAGGCCAGTCCTGTGTAGGGTTACTGCTGGGTGGACCAGTCTTGTGTGTTATTACTGATGGATAGACCAGTCCCCTGTGGGATTACTGCTGGATAGTCCAGTCCCAAGTGGGATTACTGCTGGATAGGCCAGTCCTGTCTGGGATTACTGCTGGATAGATGAGTCTCGTGTGGGATTAATGCTGGATAGGACAGTCCCGTGTGGGATTACTGCTGCATAGGCAGTCCAGTGTGGGATTACTGCTGCATACGGCAATCCTGTGTGGGGTTACCGCTGGGGAGGCCAGTCCCATGTGGGATTACTGCTGGATAGGCTATACCTGTGTGGGATTACAACGGGATAGGTCAGTGCCATGTAGAATTATGGCTGGATAGGTCAGTGCCATGTGGGATTACTGCTGCATATTGCAGTCCAGTGTCATATTACTTCTGGATAGGTCAGTCCCGTGTGAGATTACTGCTGCATAGGCCAGTCCCGTGTGGAATTACTGCTGGATAGGCCAGTCCCATGTGGGGTTACTGCTGCATAGGCCAGTCCGGTCTGGGATTACTGCTGGATAGGTCAGTCCTTTGTGGCATTACTGCTGGATAGGCCAGTGCCATTTGGGATTACTGCTGGATAGGTCAGTCCGGCATGAGATTACTGCTGGATAGGCCAGTCCCAAATGGGATTACTGCTGGATAGACCAGTTCGGTCTGGGATTACTGCTGGATAGTTGAGTTCCGTATGGGATTACTGCTGGATAGGTCAGTCCCGTGTGGCATTACTGCTGGATAGGCCAATGCCATTTGGGAATACAGCTGGATAGGTCAGTCCCGTGTGGGATTACTACGGGACAGCTGTGACCTAGGAAAACATAAAACATGTCCACCAAGTTTTATAATCATCCCACGAAAGGTTCAACAAACTTTCCATGTACAGTTCTACATGTAAATTTTTGCCCAAAAAAAACCGTATCAATGGAAAGGTACAAAGTCTAAACTGCAATAATTAGGACAAAAATTCATATTTAATGTCATATTTCTTAAATAGCACATGCACATCGTCGAATCACATTGAACTTGGGTAGCAAGTGTCAAACTCATCCAATGAAAGCTGACAGCTTCAGAAAACTTCCCATGTACAGGTGTACATGTATATACATGTACATTATTATTGGCAGATTACTTACACAAAACCCTCAAAATTTGAACAAAAATTAATATTTCATCTCCTAAATTACAAGCGTCTAGTCCGTCATTCATAATCCAGCCGTCGTCCATTAGAGAATATCCGCGTCCATAATCCAAAGACCTATTCCATTTCCATATAACAGTATTAGCACCAAATTCAAAAGACAAAAGTATACATAAACATAGGCTTGTTTCCTGCAAGAGAGAAGCGGTCAACAGTTTTCAATGATGCCGGCAAGACATCATGATGTTCCAAAAATATCAAATCCGTATCGCTGATCAGTATTCTTAATCCATAATATTCGTTATAGAGTCGTCATCTAAAAATGATGTACCTCAGCCACGCTTTGATTGTGCCTGTTCATATGAGTACCATGAGGATCTTGAAGTACATGGGTTCATACGGCCCCTAGCCCCGGGTTAAGCGGAATTAGACACAAGTTACGAAACGTAGCGCCATAGATCTTGCACGCTACGTTCGTATTTTGCTATCAGCATGCGATATGTATCGCCAAATTTGAGAAACTTTGAGTGGAGGCGCTTGGTGGAATAGCCCTGTTTTATAAGTTTCTGCAACAATGTTTTGTGACGTTGATTAAAATCATCACATTTAACACAGGATCTAGCAAATGCTACTAAGCGAGATATGTATACGCCATATGCAGGTCCAACTGGAATATTACTATCCAGAAAGGGATAGTTTACGATGTCGAAATTGTAATCATCTCTTTTGTCATAATAGCACAGGTACATCTTCTAATCATAAGAAACATGTGTACCAAGTTTCATAATCATTCAATGACAGCTGACAACTGCAGCAAACTGTGGTGTACAGATGTACATGTGCACTTCAGCTAAACGCAAAACTCTATCATTTGCCATAATTTGGAGAAATATTAATATTTCATCTCAAAAATAGCACAGGTACATTCTCTAATCATAAGAAACATGTGTACCAAGTTTTGTAATCATCCAATGAGAGCTGACAACTGCAGCAAACTCACCATGTACAGATGTACATGTGCACTTCAGCTAAACGCAAAACTCTATCATAGGGATTTTAACATTGGAGCACCCCAGGGGTAGTACACCCAGGTGGCATACCCACCCCTCATATTTTTTATATTTTTTTTATATTTTTTCTAATTTTTCTAGATTTTTTTTTAATTTGCTAAACCAAAAACCTTATCATTTCCAGGCAGGGGACACCGACAACCGACACCGACACCGACGACATCCTCTTTCCCCCCTCACAATATCTCCCCTTTACTTCGTAAGGCGAGATAAAAATTAATATTTCATCTCAAAAATAGCAGAGGTACATTCTCTAATCATAAGAAACATGTGTACCAAGTATTGCAATCATCCAATGAGAGCTGACAACTGCAGCAAACTTACCATGTACATGTATATGTATACATATAGAGGCCTACATGTACAATTCACCTAAACAGAAAACTCATCATTTGCCATAATTTGGAGAAAAATTAATATTTCATCTCAAAAATAGCACACATACATCCTCCAATCATAAGAAACATGTGTACCAAGTTTCGTAATCATCCAATGGGAGCTGACAACTGCAGCAAACTTACCATGTACATGTATACATATAGACCCTCACGGAAATAGGGCGCAATTAGGGCGCATTTAAGGCGCAAATAGGGCGCATGAATTGAGACAGCCAGGGCGCAGTTGGGGCGCAATTGGGGCGCGCGCCCTATTTGCGCCCCCAATTATGCCATTAGACTCAATATGGCTAGGGCGCGTTCCAAATATGTTAATTGCGCCTTATATGCGCCCTATTAGAGAATAGGGCGCAGTTGGGGCGCAGTCTCAGGGCGCAGATAAGGCGCAGTTGGGGCGCAATTAGGGCGCAGTTGGGGCGCGATTAGGGCGCACTCTCAGAATAATAGCAGGAATGTTGTACTGATAGGGCGCAGTTAGGGCGCATTTGGGGCGCAGTTAGGGCGCAATTAGGGCGCAGTTAGGGCGCAGTTGGGGAACAGAACAGTATACATGTACATAAATTGAAGATTTAAGATGAAAGATTATTATTGGCATCTACCTAGTCTAAATAAATCTAATTTTACTCTGCAGGTACATATTATCTTCATCTACAATGTGCATTCATGGTTACAATTACATTTATAAGAAAATATATGTGCATGTACTATAGTCAGCTGTTGTGGAATTGGTACATTAGGTCATCTGACACTTTTGCTCACTTTTTCTTGAATTTTTTTCTTCAAATTACTTCTACACACATCTGAAACCCTTTACATTATCCACTATCCACAAAACAGAGATAATTACTCCCCAACATCTTGTTAAATGGGCATGAAATCTTCAAATTCAAAATGGTTCTTTGAAAACCAATATGTCTGCCTTTCTTTTGTTAATATCAGCCAATAAGATAAAGGTCATGTGACAGTTTTGACTAATCAGATAACATGCTATTGTGCAGTTATTAGGGCGCAGATATGGCGCAGTTGGGGCGCAATTAGGGCGCACTCTGAGAATAATAGCATGAATGATGTACATGTACTGGTTGGGCGCAGTGGGGGTACAGATTAGAAGCAATTTCTTTTTCAAGTAAATTTTTTATTTTTATTGAAATAATGTTATTAAAATTAAGTATGAAAGTCCAAATTTCACATTAATGAATTTATAGCCCAGAATAGTGAATAAAGCAGGCAGTCTGAATTTTTGGGAAAAACTTTTTTTATTAAGACATGCATGCACATGCATATGCATCACATGCATATGTGATTACTAGCTAAATGAATGTTGGTGAAAAAAAGTCCAGAAGGCACAAGTATACATGTAGGGTTCATTCTGAATTTTAGATAAAATGGTTATATCCAGAGGGCGCATTTAGGGCGCAGTCTGAGTTCTCGAGAAAGTAGTTAAGTCCACAGGGCGCAGATAGGGCACAATCTGAAGTTTGGAGAAAACATCTATATCCACAGGGCGCAAGTAGGGCGCAGTCTGAATATCAACGAAAATTTCAAACTAAATAAGGCGCAGTTAGGGCGCGCGCCCCATCTCTAGCTTCTAGGGCGCATTCCTGAAGGGCGCAATTAGGGAGCAGCAGGGTGGATGGGATGAAGAAATAGGGCGCAATTAGGGCGCAGTAGATAGACAAGGCGCAAGTAGGGCGCAATTGGGGCGCATATGGGGCGCGCGCCCTAAATAGGGCACGCGCCCCATTTCCGTGAGGGGAGGCCTACATGTACAATTTACCTAAACAGAAAATTCTATCATTTGCCATAATTTGGAGAAAAATTAATATTTCTTCTCAAAAATAGCACAGGTACATCCTCTAATCATAAGAAACATGTGTACCACGTTTCATAATCATCCAATGACAGCTGACAACTGCAACAAACTTTCTAAGTAAAGATGTCCATGTGCACTTCAGCTCAACGCAAAACTCTATCATAGGGATTTTAACATTGGAGCACCCCAGGGGTAGTACCCCCAGGTGGCATACCCACCCCCATATTTTTTTTTTTATTTTTTCTAATTTTTCTAGATTTTTTTTTTAATTTGCTAAACCAAAAACCTTATCATTTCCAGGCAGGGGACACCGACACCGACAACCGACAACCGACACCGACGACGACATCCTCTTTTCCCCCTCACAATATCTCCCCTTTACTTCGTAAGGCGAGATAAAATTCAAATAAATCAGTAATATGTTATTCATATTGTCTCCCCACCCCATCTGCTAACCACAACTCTCGCTATCAATAATGCCTTTGATAGTGCGGTTGATAGTCACACATGCCGTTCGTTGATATTCGTATAATGCAACCCGTACCGTATGAATGTTCAGCCTGATGTTCCTTACCGGTTATTTTGTGTACACGAGCCGTTTTCACAGCGACCACCACCTCCCCCATCTTCCGGTAGACGCCATTTTTGTATTTTTGGTCACTGCGCATGCGTAATTGGACAGAAATACACAACATGGCGGCTACCGTAATATGGGGGAGGTGGTGGTCGCTGTGAAAACGGCTCGTGTACAGCTACTCATCATCGCTGAGAACTTTAATAAAAGCGACAAGCGTGGAGGAGTAGTCGGCTTCCAGAAAATAATTAAGGTGCGTGAAGATGAACATTTATACGGTATGGGTTATACTACGCGAAGATCAGCGAACGCGACCTGTGACTATCAACCGCAGGCATTATTGATAGTCCCATCTGCTTACCTTCAACCTGGAACCATAACCCCCTCCTGGAATCAACGTAATACAAGTGGCGTTGGTAGATGAATGACCAAGATGTCCTTCCCACGGTTTCATTGTACGGTGGTATCCATCCACAAATGTGTTGTCGATAATCCATCATTTCCCAGATATCCACATAGCCGGTCAGGCTCCCGTTCACGAACGTCTGTGACGTGCAATCAATGTCCGTGTCCAAAACACTAACCCGGATTTTAGAGCCCCTCGGCACAGAAACGCTACACATGCAGGCGGGCAAAGAGATACCATTGGTCATAGATGCCGCTGCAACCGATAATGGTGAGTTGTCGACATCGGGATACTTCGGGGTCATGAAACTCACTACTCCGCTAGACTGGATAGATAATGGGTCGCACATGTTGTAACGTTCCTTACCTGAAGAGGAAGAACATGGGAATTGTAATATATAAATCCAAGCGACTAGTCCGTCATTCAATACTCAGCCGTCGTCCATCAAAGAATTTCCACGTCCATAATCCAAAGACCTAATTCATACATTAGCATTAGCACCAAATTAAAAGAATATCAGAGTATACATAAAGTAAGTTAGTTTCCTGCAAGAGAAAAGACAACTGTAGGGCAATGATACTATACGATCTTAGACGTAATGTATACAAATTATCAGACGTTGCGATGGCGGAAACCTCGCTTCAAACTGTCACGATAACCAATGAACAGCGGTCTATACCTGAAATTCGAACCGGCTGTTCGCAATTTGAAAAAAAAGATGATGTTTGAAGCCTATTGTTGAGTGGGTTATTCCCAAGATTGCATCAACCATGCATTATCAAATGGACCGTGTAACACGTGAGCTTATCACAATTGTAGTCTATTAACCCTATCTGACCTCGGGGGGGGGGGGAGGGGGCATTTTCATGAAAAACTCGAAAATTCTGACCGAAAAATCGTCCAAAGAATTCCCTTTTTGGAAATGACGTTACGATGACGTCATCATGGCGGCCATCTTAGATTTTCTTGTAGAGCTTGACCCAAATATATAGTATGATAAGTTTCAGCCCTCTAGCCTTTGCGATAGCGAAAATATGTAGGGAGGTGGGGCACAACCCCACCCCCCCCAAACCGCGGCTGCGGTTCACCCCAAATCGCCCAGGCCTACGGTGGAATGGGTCTTATAACTTCGTAGTTTATTGAATGGCTCTTCTAGCATGGTAGTTTATCGAATGGATCTTCTAGCATGGTAGTTTATCGAATGGATCTTCTAGCATGCATGGTAATTTATTGAACTCAATGACTAAATACCATGCAACATAAAGGAAGTGATTATTGAGGCATTTAAATGGACATCAGATAACTTGACAGTTTTTCAACGGACCTTACAGCATGGCAGTTTATCAAATGAATGGTAGCTAGACTTACCAGTATGACACGTATACTCCACGTAGACGGACTTACTGAATCGGACCGGATTACAGTCTGTGAGCAACATTGGATAGATTATCGGGAAGTGTACTGCCCGACCATTCCCACGGTATATCTCCCGGGTAAAAGAGGAGTCCATATCCGTTGCATCTGTCAAGCAATTCCAGTTTTTAAAATGAACGTTGCATTTCCCTCCCCCTCCGAAGTATATTCGCCTCACGATGATCACTCCCGTCCTTCCAAATGTGTCGCTGCAATCCAGTTCCAGTTCGATTGGTGATAAGTATCTAGTGGGAGCACAGGCTGACCGGATCTCACCAGCACCTTTATACAGAAACATATAGTTAAATAATGATATTATTGTGTTAAACATCTGTCAATCCACTCATACAAGTAATGGGTTTACAGGGAACCAAATAAGTCACGGAAACTGAAACCTGCTCTCTAAAATAATTAGATTGAAAATTCAATCAATCAGATTGGAATTAGTGACCAATCTATTCGATTGAATAATCCATCAATCTAGTACATTGAATTTTCTGTCTACAACAGATTCATTCTATCGTTCTCAATTTATTAGGTTGAATATTTTCAATCCAATAAAAGATTGGTCACTAATTTCAATCTGATAGATTGAATTTCAATCTAATTATTTTAGAGGGTGGGATACAATATTGTCCCAGCTGAAATTATGACTCGATTCGTGGATTGTGTCGTTCATGAAAATATTTTAAAAAAGCCAAATACGCGATGAACTTCATCTTCCACACACCCCAAAACACAAACGTATTAGCCGCAAACACTCGCTTGTGATCCAAATCCAACCTCCAAAACTCGGACAGCTAAATAATGGCCGCGTGTTTTGCATGTAGCATGTACATCGTCTTCTCTACTTCATCGGATGTCATTTCCAGGATGACTTCGGTCCACAGGCCCGCAAAAGAAGAGATTTGGGGAGGGGGAGAGCGGGGCCAAAACAGGGTCTTTGAAGAGAACCCCCATACAGATATATGGGTAGGGGCTGGAGACTTTCAGGAATTGAGAAGAATGAGCTGAATGTCAAGAAATAAGCATCAGCATATTCTATGCGAATTACTTTGAGATTTGTCAAATAAATTAGTGAAATTTGTGCAATTTTTACCTTTTGTCATGATTTAGTAACCAACGTAAACGTCCGTCCATCTAGGAATTGTTGTGATTATGGCGGGCTTCGTTCTCAATTCTGATTGACAGTCGTTATCAGCTGATCAGTGCGTGACCTCTCTTGCCGAAGGCGTGTCGCTACTGACCAATCAGAATTGAGAACGAAGCCCGCCATAACCTAACTGTTCCTAGATGGACGGACAGTTACGTTGGATTTTGAATCGCCCGGCAAAGATAAACAATTGCACAAATTTACTAATTTTACGACGGGAATATATCAAGTTATACTTGTAGAATATGCTGATGTATTTTGTTTGGCGGTAAACCGTTTATTTCTCGATTCACCCAAAATCCGTTTCACACCTTTATGTTTATTTATATAAAGCATGGGGTTATATATACAGACCCCATATTTCGACACTTCACCCTAATCCCCCGCCCAAATCTCTTGTTTTGCGGGCCTGTGCTTCGGTCAATACACTATGTTGTTGTTGATTTCACCGACGTCATCATGTAAATGACCTCCGATGAAGTGGAGAAGACGACGAAATGTCTTCCAAACTGGATTTGGAGCACAAGTAAGTGTTTGCTGCTGATAACGTTAATGTATGCTGAAACGCTTTGTTGGTGGCAGTTGAAGTTCACTTTTTTTTTCTTTCGCGTCACCACGTGGATTAGCTGATTGCAATAGAATTTTTGTCATGACTAAGTCATAAAAACTAAATCAATGAGTTTTACGTGTTGCGGTCAGTGACATTGATCGTTGTAGACCTATTGAGCTCAATCTGGGTCCCAGTCACATTGCTTGCCACTAATGAATACCCTCATAAAAATGTGATTTTCAGTTGTTTTCTGTTTGTTTTTTTTGTTTTTTTTTCTTTGTTTTTGTTTTGTTTTTTAAATCCAAGTGGCTCTGACCTATGACCTTTCGATCTCATTACGTTTATTGTTTGTAATAAGCGCGAGGAATTCCTGAAGTTTGATCACAATCCACAATGTTTTCAATACTCTCGTGTTGTGAGAGGGAGGCAGCGTGACATTGACCTTTGGCCTATATGACCATCGATAATTTCAGTTCCTGGCATATCCTCTCTCACCGATTTATCCACTGAATCAAAATTGAATTCTAATTATTTCCTGATATTAAGCCACCGTGGCATTAACCTTTGACCTACTGACCTCAATTTTGGTAAACAACATCTGCGTGATCCCATAGTTATCCTGTTGAAATTTGAGAGAAATCGGGCAGTGTTTGTCGAAATTTCAAGGAATTAAGTCGGGAGAACAAGACAAAGGAGAGTGAGAACGTGTATAGGACTTCGGAACCTGCAAAAAATCCCTGGATACCGTATAACAGACTTCGGTTTCACGTGAGTGATGTGCTGGGATTACAGCATGCAAGGAAGTGTAGCTTTATCAGTGGCAATTTATGCATTGCACAAGTGTGATAACAAGTAAACACACTTATTGACACAGGCCAACCCTTATCATTATTTGGGGGGGGGGGGAGCTCCAGGTATGCAAACTGATTCAAAATTGCACACAGTCAGGCTAAAAATCGGCTCTCCTAATCACTCGTTTTACATAATTTCCAAGGTACAGTAACATGTTTGGTGACAAAAATTGAAGCATTATGTTGTACCAGTTAAATGTGTGGACACAAATATGGTTCATGCAAAAGTTTTGGAATAAATCATATGATGTAGAATAGAATGATTTAATAGCAAAATTTAAGAAAAATGTTGTCCTTCATGAATGGACCAGGCTTTCTTGTATCAGGGAACCTTCAAAATTCACAACGAAACATGCAACCAAGGGTTCCCGATGGGCATAGATAACAGTGCAAAAGCTAAGCCATCAATAAATTAAAAAATTTAAAAAAATAAAAAATCATGAAATTATCATAGCCATCTGAAAATCTAATCATTTCATCTGTCAACATTCAGGAAGCTCTCACCAAAGTTTGGTCAGGCCCGACTTGATAGATCTGCAGACATTCAGCGGACAAGAACATGTTGATGGGCATAGATAACAGTGCAAAAGCTACGCCATCAATAAATAATAAAAAAAATAATTAAAAATCATGACATCATCATAGCCATCTGAAAATCTAATCATTTCATCTGTCAACATTCAGGAAGCTCTCACCAAAGTTTGATCAGGCCCGACTTCATAGATCTGGAGATATTTAGCGGACAAGAAAATGTTGACGGACGGACGGACGGACGGACGCTAGGACGGACGGACGTACGTACATGGCAACGACAAGACCCCACAGCCCTATGGGCTGAGGGGTAAAAAGCATGCACAGTGCATTCAGTGGGTGCTACATGACAGTTTAGAAAGTTACCTCTGACAACGAGAGAATGTGATTATATTGTCGCCATAATAGATATAGATGATTGTACTGACACCCTGCGTGGTTGGAGTGAAATAAATGATAGTCTTGTACCTGGTCCTGCCAGATGAGGGCATAACGGTCACACTGGGAAGGGTGAATGATTGGGGAGCAATTAATTTGAAGTATCTATCTTAAAGATAGGAACTTCGAAATAATTGCTCCCCAATAGCATCATAAACTAACGCCACCACCTAATGATAAAATGTGATTTTCAGAAGGTGAAATCTCTACATACTCTTGAGCTTTCCGGATGAATGATTAAAAGTAACACTAAATGATGGTGGTCGTGGTGGTGGTGATGGTGATGAGTGTGGGGGTGATGGGGGTGATGGTAGTGGTGGTTGGGCTCTCACACCTACAAAAAGAAAATTCACCAAAATAACAAAAATTGAATACAAAAGGAATAAAACAAATACCTCAAATAAGATACTTTTCATGTGAAGTGTTTTCTATTGTTTTATTGTGGTGAATATTATAATATGGCCGACCACATGTGTATTCTCTTTTTAGCAGTATCATGCATTCTTCTGGGCACTGACATTCCTTCAAACGGGCATATGCGAATCGCTGACCTAAATGACGACACAGTCCGTAAAGTAAGTCTTGTGTAGCATTTTCTAGGCGTTTGAAAATAGCATTATTTTACATAGGCTTTTGTTAACTAATAAAATATATGCAGAGAGCTAAAAGAAAGCATAAACATTCGGCTAGTTTATGGATTTAGAAACTTCTATATATTTTTTAAGAAAATAGAGAAGTTTATATTCATACAATACATGTCCTGCGTCGACCAAATTCGATACAGATCGAAAAAGCATGCACAGTGCATTCAGAGGGTGCTACATGACAGTTTAGAAAGTTACCTCTGACAACGAGAGAATGTGATTATATTGTCGCCATAATAGATATAGATGATTGTACTGACACCCTGCGTGGTTGGAGTGAAATAAATGATAGTCTTGTACCTGGTCCTGCCAGATGAGGGCATAACGGTCACACTGGGAAGGGTGAATGATTGGGGAGCAATTAATTTGAAGTACCTATCTTAAAGATAGGAACTTCGAAATAATTGCTCCCCAATAGCATCATAAACTAACGCCACCACCTAATGATAAAATGTGATTTTCAGAAGGTGAAATCTCTACATACTCTTGAGCTTTCCGGATGAATGATTAAAAGTAACACTAAATGATGGTGGTCGTGGTGGTGGTGATGGTGATGAGTGTGGGGGTGATGGGGGTGATGGTAGTGGTGGTTGGGCTCTCACACCTACAAAAAGAAAATTCACCAAAATAACAAAAATTGAATACAAAAGGAATAAAACAAATACCTCAAATAAGATACTTTTCATATGAAGTGTTTTCTATTGTTTTATTGTGGTGAATATTATAATATGGCCGACCACATGTGTATTCTCTTTTTAGCAGTATCATGCATTCTTCTGGGCACTGACATTCCTTCAAACGGGCATATGCGAATCGCTGACCTAAATGACGACACAGTCCGTAAAGTAAGTCTTGTGTAGCATTTTCTAGGCGTTTGAAAATAGCATTATTTTACATAGGCTTTTGTTAACTAATAAAATATATTCAGAGAGCTAAAAGAAAGCATAAACATTCGGCTAGTTTATGGATTTAGAAACTTCTATATATTTTTTAAGAAAATAGAGAAGTTTATATTCATAAAATAGCCGAGTGTTTTATGTGTAAAATTTTGAATGGCCATCGAATAATAATATTATTCGAATTGCATGGCGATCATGCTGGATGGGTGTTTGGGGAGCAAAGGCCTCATGCACTAACATGCACCATCACCGTGTAATTAACTATGGCCTTATCTGGTGTAAATCTCTACATACTTTTGCGTGTTCCAGTTGAACGAGTGAAATTAACTTTAAATGGTCGTGGTGGGAATCCCTTACCTACAAGGATAAGTTTCAATAACATAACAATAGGAATTAATACAACACATAGAAACATTTCTTGCGACGGGTTTTCTATTCTTTGGCTGTGATGTATAACCATTTTAGTAAAGTCACACACAAGACTCAAGTAACCCATTCTCCCGGTGTACGAGATTGATGACATGAAGTATGAAGTAACCCTGCATGGTCGCTTTCCGCATAAAGGACGTTGTACGGTTTAGAGAGGATGCGGTCCACAATGAGGAGCGAGTACTGAGGCAAAATGAAATATCCAGTATAAAAGAATTGTTCAGTTAGCATACAATATATTATTTTGTTGTATATTTTAATTATTATATACTGATATAGATCTTATCTTGAACAATTGTTTCTGTGTATGGTATTCCCGCGTTGTTGTCGAACGAAGAGTTCTGTTTTCGTCGATCTTCCTATATTTACCTTTATAAGGGGAACGTTTACGCCAACTTTGAGATGCTATCAAGTATGGCCATTGTCAAACATCGGTGACTAACAATGACTCTGAGCATACAACCGGACCCTCAAGCGGTGACAGGTAGAAAATGGGACGGAGTGTCTGATGTTATTACGTTTTCCGTATCCTAATCTACAGTTAATACAAGTAAACAGATCTCTTACAAAAACTAGGTTAGGGTATTGGATATCACATATAATTTTTTTTTTTAAAGATATAATGCGAAATTCCACCCTTTTTTCCTCGCCTCTGTCATGACCAAAACTCTTGTCCCAGCCACATGTGAGTTATTCGAGGTAATCTCCGTATATATTGCTGCCAATCCTGAAAATCGAGAACTCATGTTTAGTAATAAATGTGTAATTCTGGTAGTGTTATTCTTCATTTAGTTCTGGAAATATCTGTGTCAGGACAACTGGACATACAGAAAAATAACAACAACAACAATGGACTTACCTGAAGATACGGTCAGCAATACACATGTCAGTAGAAACGTAAATCTCGTATCCATCTTGACTTCTGGGCTCTCCCTGTTGAATTGGTCCTCGTGTCCCCTGTTGAAAAATGCACGTGTTCAATTCACGGAAAAGTTTTCAATACTAGGAGGTGAAAACTGGGAAACGATCACATCTCTCCACAAATTAAATCCGGGGTGCAGGTGCCCTTGTCCACCGCTCAGTCCGATGGTTACACTTGGACTCCGGTTAGTAAACACCACGGTCACTGGTCAGCAATGACTGGTCAGTATACCCCTCCGGCAGTCAGGCCTAATGTTGTTTTGTTACTGGTCGCCCACTTTTTTTTTTTTTTTTCACCAACCGATATTTCGTCGTGTATCGGTCAAACTTATCAACACATATGGATAATCTGTTCGAATTACAATTTCTGCCAAAAAGTAGCAAAAATCACCGCTCTCATCTCCACAAATATTATCACTTATGTTGCGTAATGTCAAAAAAAAAGACTGTTTAGACAACCTTGAAAAATCCGGGCTATAAATATCCCGTACTAGTTGGGACTGGCGTTGGTCAATGAAGCTCAATCAATCGTGCGTCACCAGCTGACCAGCGGTCTACCTATTGTCCGCTGATACAATAACATGTTTTGAGACACAATACCTGGCCGAGTGGACGTAATGCTGGAAGCGGCCCATTATGTGTTATTGACGACAGGTTTGACGACTAATAGCATTTGTTGGAAACTCGAGGAATGCCAAAAGTCTAAACTCGGTGACTTCAACAGCGAGAGGATTAAATCTCACACTGTTGTAAAAACAATTAGATTATAATTATTGACACTTACACAGGTGAATATTTGTTATAATCGACTCATTGAAGCAGATTTTACAAAAGGATTCAACAATTCTCCTGCTTGAACAAGCTTGTCAGCTTTAGGTGATTTATATCCGAAAATCTTATTATTAATAAAATTTTCCCACCTCTTGTCGATCTTTTGGTGATTCCTTCCCAATGGCTTGGAGTATGATCATGAAAATTCACCCATGCACCTGTCAATCTACATATGCGGAAGATATTGAAAGGAGAAAAATGAAAAAAATAATTTCAGATTTACATTATCTTGTACGTAATTTTAGTCAACGGCACTGTCAATCGGGCTTAACCCAGGTAAGTATAAGAAACCCAAATCACCCGTAGGTACTACATGGAGAAAAAGTAACGCTGCGTTTGGCGTTCTTATACTTAACCATCCTCGCGTGCCAGTGTATCTATCGATATGATAAGCGAGGTCTGAGATTTGCCTGGACTTGTGAAGATGATACTTAACTGGGTTAAGTGCGATTGACAGTCCCTGTGACTAAAATTACATGCAAAATAAATGTAAAAATGAAATTATTCTTTAATTCATTTTTCTTCTTTCAATGTCTTTTTCGTGTGTAGATTGACAAGTGGGTGTATTTTCATCCCCGCCCACTGGGAAGAAATCGGCAAACGACTGGGATGGTAAAATTTGATTAATCATATTTTCAGAGTGGGAGCCAGTCTGGCATTGATGTTGTTGTAAAATTGCAGTGTCTCTATTGAAATAGGTTAAATAACTTGAAAAATATCAAATGACATCAAGCTCAAAATTCACACACCTACACATATTGATTCATTATAATCAGAGATACCGATTTGTAGCAACAACAATAATGCTAGACAGACTATAGCGGTCCCTTAACATGGCATGCTCACTCAACGTTTTAATCATGTTGTCACCACACTGACCAGCTGCATGGTTGCTCTCTGGATGAATAATCCCTTAATGGGCAGGCAAAATGTGTCACTCCGCACCTGTCACCACGCCCAATGTTACACTTTGTCTTCCCAAAATTCATTTATTTCACTACAAAAATTAATATATAGAGGAGAATAATTCGCCAACAAAATGCTCTCTGACACGAACACGATGTCACTGAAGATCCCATGGAACACAGTCAGTTAAATTCATCCTCCAGTATACTCGGTATCAGCCTTGCATGCATGGTGTACTCGACCCGCCCTGGTAGGTATCCAGATTGGCATCCATGTTGAAACTTTTTCGTCGAAACTCCGAACAGCGCCTGTCAGCTGTAGGGCTTTCGTTTCCATGGAGATCGACTTGAGATGAAAAGCCAGGAGAAACACCTCAAATTAGATGAGATATTCCGGGGGCCGAATCAAAGGAATATTCAGTTCATTTAGATATATATTTTATTGCCTGATAAGGGAGAAATACAACGAGGACTATATGTGAGCGGACACACATCCTATAGGACTTACTGTGCCGCACATCCGGCGGATCACTGTGTACTGCTGAGAGCTAAAAATGCATGCCTACACCATTGATGCGCGTTGACAAATGTCTTCGACGGAATAGGCCGAGCAGTCACAAATGGAATATAGGGTACGTCACCTTATGAGTGAATAACATTGATTCTGACATTAAACCAACCTCAACCCCCCCTTTTAGTATCACTAAAATACTTTAAACGTATACAGTTACAGATACGTCATGGCATGAATATTCAGACCATTGACATTAAGAGACAGTACTGACCGCGGTTGTGGTTAAGTTTCCATCATAGATTGGTAATGGCCTAGGCGGCATCGGGACCTAGGCGGCAAAGAAACTATCATCTGGCAGCATGTGTATATAACAAAACATTTAACAGGGAGGAAATTGAAAAAGCTTCCTCCGTAATAAAAGAGAAATTACCATCAAAAATGTTGGTCTTCCCATCTTTTATGTTCTGCTAAAATGTTTTTTTCTCTCTCTCTCTCTCTCTCTCTCTCAATGCGATACCTTTTTATATTTGTTCATAATTTTCCAATTCGGTTTCGAAATTCAGAGGCCGAGAATACTTTTTTGAAAACTAGTTTTAAATATATAAAAACGAGTTAGCAACATATAGAAATTTAAATCTTTATATTCGTTTAAAGTCCCTGTTATCCCTAAAATACCAAAACAGATGGGAAATACATTCCGCGATATTTTCACGAAACCGACATGTATCATGATTCTGAATTCCTATTTTGTGTAAATATTCGTTGGTTCCAAGTATCTGACTTATATTATCCTGCATTAGAACCATACTAGTCTTGTATCTAAGGTAGCCAATTTTAACCATATTTACTATATTCCAAACCAAACCTTTGCACAAACAATACACAGATCATCGTGCCGTTTACGCTCAAACTTTGGAACCGATTTTACTATATTTCAATGCGGTTATCAGTCAGTAATGTATGGTGAAAGCTGGACGGAAACCATAGAATTCACAGAAATCCTCATACTTTCGAACATTTCCTCGAGTGTCTATCAAATCTATAAAGCTGACTACACCGCCTAAGTCATTTTGCATAGGATGCATTCCACACCTAAATGATATGTGCGGTTAAAAATAGTCATGGGTTCCTGTCTTCGGCCTTAAATATATGTAAAATCTTAAACAAAACCCAAGTAAAAGTATATATTTTCCGAATGGGCACAGTCATGCCATTATTCCAGGAGACAAGTGAGCTATTGAAATTGAAAAAGAAAGACGTACAATCCTCAAACCTTCTTTAACTTTTCTGAAAAACTCCATAAAATGTACGAAAATATGTCAAATTCGACCCACCATCCAGAGAAAACAAACGAAATGATTTTCTTGTTAGACATGTGAACGTTTCTCCGCCCAACGGGCATTTTAAAAAGGGGGAAAAACAGGAGGTCTGAATTATGTGAATTATGTGTTACCAAATGCAGTGATAGAACATGCCCCCAATTAGCAAATAATGTAAATGTTGTTATACCAGCAAAGGTGGGGAGCATAAAGGGCCACAGATAACAGTGGAGTAAAAGATGGAACTGTTATCACCCAACCGAAGTCTCTGACCTAGCCCTTACAGTATTTAACACAAAACAGTAGGATGAGTAGATATCACTGGCCTCTTAATAGTTGGTTTGATAACCTGAGAATGGCAGCAACTGGCTAGCGCTAACTGAAGTAATGACTTTGACTACAAATGTTTACATCTTCATGAGCAGATCAATGGTAATATAGCAGCCAACTATATCAAGACTGCAATTGCATGAAATAATACAATCAGGTACATGTAGTTTATTTTGCACAGGGTGTATAGCAAGACAGATTGACTCAAACAAATATAAAGGGAACTTATTTCCCAAATTAGCATGTAAATCAATAAAAGATAGCATGAAAAAACATGGGCAATCTATTACTATGAGTCCATGGATGGTGGAATATTACCTTACCAATCTTTAGACTGAAAATGAAAGAAATATGCATAAGTGTGCCTGAAGGTAGGAGCACAGAAATCCACATCAGCCAAGTACGGTACTGGAAGAACAAATACCATTCAGGGCAGCATAAAATACCTGTCATATATAGTGAAGAACCATATTAATACAATAAATACATAGCACGAGAAAGGTTCATGGGCCTGTCAGGAAATTTTTTATTTCATTTCTTTTCTTTATTTATTTCAATTAAAGAAAACAACCGGCACTGGAAGAGTCCCGGTTACCCTCCTAAAAATGAGTAATATCCTTCACTTCTCAGACATTCCCCCACAAAACATTGAACTGCCAGCCAGTTAAATTGTATGGCGGATAAAAACAATGAAGATCCTCAAAGTTGTCAATTGTCCAAGGGAAGGTTAGGATTAAGCCTCACTTTCTCAAGAATAATCTTTGAAATAAAGTTGACAAAAGGAAGTCAATATGATTGTTGTATAATACATAATACAGGAATTCACATATACCAGTATCTGTGTGTGATGGAGCTCACTGGTAAAAGACCTGAAAGTGATAGTAATGATAGTTAGTACTGGATTCACAAGCCTGGGGATGATAGGATGAGGTAGGATTTCCTCTCTGAAATAGACAATGCATGAGGAATTCTTAAAGATAAAAGTGTTTTACAACGTCCATATTTACGCTTCCCCATGGAAAGCACTGCTACTGCAAACAGACTGGTGGTCTATAAAGTAACACACACAAAAAAACTTAGAAACAAACTAATACAATATAATAACCTGGGATACAGTATATCAGAAGGACCAGTGATTCCACCAAATTAAGCTGCAGATGATATGTACAGACATGTCACAGGCGCCCCTCAACCCTCTGTCACACTGCACTACAGAGAGAACAATCTTTGGGATCACCTACATTAATAATTGAAAGCTCACTGAGAAAAACCTGGAAGTAATAATTAAAGGAAAGGAGTTAACACAGGATCAGCAAGCATAGAGATGCTGAGAGCAGGCAACCATTTCTGTCTGTGAGTATGAAATCATAATGGAATAAGAAACTATCAGGGTCTGAAATAGCAGCATGATCAGATATGTCTGATGAAAAAACGTAATTCGCCTATGTTCAAAGAATAAAGTTCGACCACACTCTGGGAATTGACTGAGAATTTGAACATGTTGAATTAGCTTATCTCAAGACTCTGAACGGTAATATAGACAATATCAAACATGCTGGCAGCTTCAGAGGAAATTCAGGCTGAAGAAAGTTCTGCACAATGCTGTCTGTTGTGTTGTCAAACCTGGTCATGGACATACCTGTATAGAATTGGAAGAAAAAAATAAAAAAGTTAAGTACTAGTTACTCCTGTAAGGAAAGCTGTCTCATCAATGCAAGAACAAGAGCACCTGACTCAACCAAAACAACTAGAGTCTAGGCACATATCATTTCAACCCTTCTAGAGGTCTGGTCTGAAAATATAAAAGTGCCAGTGCAGTCCCCAATGACAAGAGTTATAGAGAGATTACACTGTAAATCACACTCCAGCAGGGTCTGAAGTAGCGGTCAGATATGAGATATATCTGATCAAAATCTGGTTCTGTCAGATCAAAAGTTGCTATCCTGTCCAAGTTCATATGTTAGATATAAAAAAAAAATTGAAATTTTCTTAAATATTTATAGACCCTGCTCGAGTATAATGGAGGCCATCTGAATATGATGTTGAGACAAAACATAGGTGATGGTTTCACACTTCTCCTACAATATGAATAGAAAGGAACAAGTCAATTATATGTACTTAAATTAGAGCAGTCAATGCGGGCCTCCTGAAAAGTAGAATGTATTACGACCATACACTAAATATATACACAAAGTAAATTCAGTTCAAGTCACTATGCCTGGTATAGCTGGATTTCTGACAAGCTTAATGTTTATCTATACTGAAATGTGAGCAGTCAATGTTGACCTCATGAGAAATAGAATGTATTATGACCATAATCACACACTAAATATATACACCAAGTAAATTCAGTTCAAGTCACTATGATATAACTGGATTTTTGACAAGCTTTGTATGTTCATGTATACTGAATTGATGAGCAGTCAATGCTGACCTCATGAGAAGTAGAATGTATTATGGCCATGATCGCACACTAAATATAAACAGTCACCAAGTAAATTCAGTTCAAGTCAGTATGCTATAGCTGGATTTCTGACCAGTTGTATGTTCATGTCTACTGAATTGTGAGCAGTCAATGCTGACCTCCTGAGCAGCAGAATGTATTATAACGATGATATAACTGGCTTTCTGACAAGCTTAGTTTGTTCATGTATACTGAAATGTGAGCAGTCAATGCTGACCTCATGAGAATGTATTATGACCCTGATCATACACTAAATATATATACACCAAGTAAATTCAGTTCGAGTCACTGTGATACAGCTGGATTTCAGAGATACACGTAGGCGGTGACGCACAGTGTATCTGAGTGATGATAGATAGAGCATACAAAATCGTTGGTAAATTCTGGCTCGTAAAAATCCATGTTAACGTTGGCAATATGTATACCACTTGGTAGAACAGGTAAGTCAGCAAAAGCAGCAGGACTCTAGCTTGATGGACTATTCTGGAGTTGATGAAGAAGGAATGATGGATATTCCAGTCGATGATAGGTCTCCATCTCATGAATATACAATGGAGCAGAGGGTCCAAAACAGGATAGGAGTGACTGGACAGCGGAATGGGATAAAAAAATCACCTGGGCTTCCCAACATCCAAAATCGTCCGCAGACACAACAGGATCTGTAATTATAGAGATATAACGCAGTATCCACATTCTGGGCATGCGATTCATTTCCTGATGTCCTGGATTCATGAATTCAGGATTGAACAGTAATGTCTAAATGGTAACTAGACAATGTATATACAGAGCACTTGAGAAACAATCTGTATGTTCAGGCCCTGGACCTTCTGTATTTAAAACAGCTATGAATGAGAGTCACTACTCTGAGTGTAGCAAGTGGGTCAACCTCCCGTATTTACAACCACAAGTGGCACTACTGTGAGTGTGACAAATAAGGGTCAACCTAAGAGCAGCAAATTGTGTCAACACTGTGACAAATTGGGTCTTCCTCATATAAACTGGATAAATGTCATATACTGTGAAAAAATCAGATCATAATATAAGGCCACCCACAATATTCTCTAGGGTTGCCTGTTCACATATGTGAAAAGGTTACACAAGGAAGTTTTAGATTTGATAGGATAGGATAGGATTTCACAAAATTGTGTTAAAACATGAAATCACAAACAATTGGGTCAACGTGCCCAAGTGTCTTATCGATTCAAACAGTGCAATGGCAAAAGGGGTCAACCTCCCCTGTAATAAATAGTGACAAATGGGGTCAACCTCCCCTGCAATTACACTGGGGTCAACCTTCCCAGGAATCACAGTCACTAAATCATACCATGTACCATGGTAACAAGGGGCCAATCTCCCCTGTAAAATAGCCATGTTGTACAATGTACAGTGGCCAAGGCAGGGTTGGAGATAAGGGAAAATAATTTGATCAGAGGTCATTATTAAAAGCTTTGAATTTGATCAGCAAAATATTTATCCATGTTTTATCACTATGGAATTTGGATTGGTTAGTGTCCAAATTTGATTAGTTATTGCTGATCACTGTCCCTTATTTCCATACCTGCAAGGGGTCAACCTCCCCTTGAACAAATAGTGACAAATGGGGTCAACCTCCCCAGCAATTACAATTAGCTGTGTACAATGTACATTAGCAATTGGGGTCAACCTCCCCTGTAATCGCAATCAATTAAAATATGCCATGCCAGAAATGCCTCTGAAATTTTAGGTGCTTCAGTTTAAAAGTGTGCAAATTCTCACAAATATCTTCATGTAAGTTGAATTTAGCTAAGTTTTTAACAAATTCACAGCCACTCACCATGATTTTGAAATTAGTCTCTCAGATATTTTAAGAATAGAGATTTAGAGCTCACAAAGCACCGAATTTGCCATGTATAAGTGCATGACAATTCATAATTATAAATAGTGAACAAAGGCTAATGGGCAACCTACCCTAGGTTTAGAAACCATGTATATTATGATATTAACTGCTTCCACTGGAAGACCATTTCTCTTCCAAAAACATTGCAGTGATTAATTTTATTAAAATAAAAAAATCATGAAAAGTCAATTCCCAAAATTATGACAAATGTATTAGGGTCTGTGGCAAATCGCTCAACTGATATATCAACCCAATCAATCAATGTTAACAAGCAGTGGTATGATGAACATGGCCACTAAGTGTGAGAAATAGACCGATATGTACTCAAGTGCATGCTCGAATTGGAATGTTGCATAATGCATGCTTATAGTGCACACCAGCACTGTGAGTATAGTTCAATGACTTTCCATGCTTACCGTTGGAATTTATGTCAACAATTGATGGTCCATCAAGGTGCAGCTTTTAATGAAAGTCTCCATAAGCATATTAATAGTACACACTCTGACACGAGATTTAAAGTATGAAAAGGAGAAGTCTGAAGAGTGTATAAATTCTATCAAACAGTTTGATTCTAAAACAGCATCAATAGTAATGATAGTACGGTGAATTGTACAATTATAGGACACTATGAAAATTCAAATGTTTACAAATTAATTTCTTATTTACTGAATTTCATTATACATAACCAAAATATGGAAATAATTTCAGACTAATGTGATCACCTTGTGATTCACAAGTATAGGCTGATAATCAGTGATAACCGTATAAGGGCTAGCATCCAAGCTAATAACATTGATAAAATTGACTGGAATTTAGGCTAAATATAAATTGCGACACAGTAACGAGTGAGTTGAATTCGCACAAAACCATGATAAATGTGGACCCCATTTGATTGTGAACCACCCGACGAACTCACCCAGTTTACGGATATGCAGGGGACATCCCACGCTTCATCCAACAACGCATCCCAGCATATCTTGCAAAGAGTGTCTACTAGTGTAGTCATTACACATTCGTAACACCAGTCGGGTCCTTGATGTATGGATCCGAAAGGCCAACAGGTCCTCAGTGGTTGTCATGAGCCAGGGGCCAGATTTCGACTGTTCAACGACACCCACGTTCGGCGCGACCTCGTGACCCAGATTGTCCGAATCTGTGGGACTGGAAAAACTTAAACGTAACGTTCCCTACATTTCTGTAGCAAACTGGAGAAACCAAATCCATCACTGACATTTTCCAGAAACAAATTCCAGTTAGCCGAGGAAACACCGACCTCGTGTTACAAAGTTGGAGAGTCTAATATAAGGGCGATAACTCACAATCAACAGTTACAATAAAACTATAATCATGTCAACATAAGAAAGCGACCTTGTTGGTCCTCACATAAACTTAATTATGGTAACCCTAATTTCCTTATATTTTCCGAATGGGCACAGTCATGCCATTATTCCAGGAGACAAGTGAGCTATTGAAATTGAAAAAGAAAGACGTACAATCCTCAAACCTTCTTTAACTTTTCTGAAAAACGAAAATATGTCAAATTCGACCCACCATCCAGAGAAAACAAACGAAATGATTTTCTTGTTAGACATGTGAACGTTTCTCCGCCCAACGGGCATTTTAAAAAGGGGGAAAAACAGGAGGTCGACCTACTCGTTTTTTGTAAAAATGTTATCGCCATAAAGGAATCATCATTTTCGTTTCCCGAAAAAGTGAGGATTTTGGCCTGCCAGATATTCAATTCCGGAAACGATTAACTCTGTAGTGGCGCGTTGATGCGATCAGCAAACAATTGTTATATCCTCGTTTGAAGATATGGTGACGTCCAGCAGGGTGATACTATAGATATCAGTTAGTAGAAAGTGAAGAAGAATTACCATGCTGTCAAAAACAGGCGACCTTCGAATTTTGCCACTTTGTGCGAAACCGTGGCAAGTGTGGAGTGCACCCATAGTGAACAGGTTTGTCATTCACTGCAGAACAGCCGAAATCATCCCGATCGGTTGCTGTATACTACAAACCTGACTTCTGCATATCTTCATATATTCTGCCAAAGATAGGAATACGTCTTTCCAAAATAGTTACGCATTTGGCTGAAATTTCTTCAATATATGAATCTCCCATTTGGTTAAAAAAAAAGGAACAGGAATTATATAAGTTAGTATGCTCTGCCATTGGCATGTAGATGTTAAGGTTTTTCTTATCCATCTTACTACACATGATATATGGGACACTGCTTTAGCAAACTTCTGACGAATATAAGTAGTATAGGGTTGATTAAACCGCTCATTGCCCTAAAAAAAATTGCATATTGGGGAGGTCACGGGGAGGTCACAGAGGTCAAGGTCACTATAGTTCCGGTAGAATGACCAAAAAGCTACCTTCAACACAGAAGAGTTCCAATTGTTGCAGGAAATGTATTCATCCGCGGTGATGCGGTCGCGGGACAAAGCTTCCGCGGAGAAAAAGTAGTCCCCAGACCTCAAATACGCTGCATGGTTGACCACCCCTCCCCCCCCCCATATAGCCAGTATGAGCCTATATACAGACCTCGGTGACTTTTCCCAAAAATTTCACCGATTCGCTCCGGGACCCTTTTCATTGTCATTTTCTTGGCGAGACGAGAAAAACGAGGCCCCACAGGCCATAGTAAAGCCCACGAAAAAAATTGACCATCCCCATATCCCATACAGGCATTTTCCCTTATATTGTATAATACAGACCCCTATTGTAGGGGTAAAGTCCGTGTTCCGCTTTTTATAGTTTCGGAAAAAATCCTAATTTTACATGCACCCAACCCATTGACTTGATAGGCAGGCCCCGATAAGCCCGGGGACCGATATTAGCCCTTTTGGCTAGGGTTGATAGGGGTTTTCCCCTATTTTAGGGGTAAAGTCCGTGTTCCGCTTTTTAAAGTTTGGGGGGAAAATCCTAATTTTACATGCACCCACCCCATTGACTTGATAGGCAGGTCCCAATAAGCCCGGGGACCGATATTAGTCCTTTTGGCTAGGGTTGATAGGTGTTTTCCCCTATTTTAGGGTTAAAGTCCGTGTTCCGCTTTTTATAGTTTTGGGAAAAAATCCTAATTTTACATACACCCACCCATGACTGGATGCCCCTTCACGAATGCTTCACTTTGATACCTCACTCGACCCAATCGGACCATGCAGGGTATTTGAAGTCTGGGGACTACTTTTTCTCCGCGGAAGCTTTTTCCCGCGACCGCATCACCACCACCAGACCGCATCACCACGGATGAATAAATTCCCTGCAACAATTGGAACTCTCCTGTGTTGGAGGTAGCTTTTTGGTCATTCTGCCGGAACTATAGTGACCTTGACCTCAGTGACCTCCCCGTGACCTCCCCAATATGCAAATTCTTGAGGTCAATGAGCGGTTTAATCAACCCTATATACTACTGATATATTCAAGTTCGGTCTTAATGTTTACTTCATCCACACAACACGTTCATTTTTTCTGAAAGTAAACTGAAATATAAAATGCATATAATTTATAAACAATAAACATTTTTTTTCTTTCATTAAGAAATTTTAATTGGTCTTTGAAGTATCAGATGAAAGAGCCGAGTAAAAAATGCCACAAAGCAGAAGAATATCGTCAGATGCTACCAGATGTATGTTTTTAGTGCTTTAATTTCTTTTTTTTTCAGTTTCCCATATACCATGTGTAGTGTGGGCAAATGGGTGAAAGGGAAAATTAACATGAAGGGCAAAGGGTCAGAAGGGCAAATATCCGAAGGGCAAATGTCAGAAGGGCAACTGACTGTACACCGCAGTCCACAGTGGACCGCTCATTGCCCCAGAAAACCCGTCTAAAAGTGTATATTTTCTTGAAAGTATATATTCTTCTTCCTTCGAAATGTACTCCGAATGTAGCCAAAATTTGCCTTATTTCCTGGGAAACCAATTTCAATGAGATTTCTCACCAGTGTTTCCTATGACAAGCCGTTTCAGTATTTAATCGGTTATTCCACCTATGTTGAAAACTTTTGCACATATGTACAAAAGAATTCCACATATGTGTAAAAAACAGTTTTTAGACATATGTGCAAAAGTTTTACACATATGTTGAAAAGTGTTACACATATGTTGAAAAGTTTTATACATATGTGCAAAACTTTCCACATATGTCAAATGAAGTGTTTTTCCACATATGTGCAAAACTTTTGTACATATGTTAAATAAATGCCAGGAGAGTTAATGGAAAGGAAATGGACAGCTCCATATTATGGCAAGCCGTTTCAGTATTTAATCGGTTTTTCCACATATGTTGAAAACTTTTGCACATATGTCAAAAAGTTTTCAACATATGTGTAAAACTTTTCAACATATGTCTGAAAGTGCGGATTTATTCCACATATGTGTAAAAGTTTTATACATATGTTGAAAACTTTTTGACATATGTGCAAAAGTTTTCGACATATGTGGAATAGTTAATTTATTTAACATATGTGCAAAACTTTTCAACATATGTCTAAAACTTTTACACATATGTCTAAAACTTTTACACATATGTCTAAAAGTTTTCGAGATATGTAGAAAAACAGTTTTTTACACATATGTCTAAAACTTTTCAACATAAGTGAAATAGTTAATTTATTTCACATATGTGCAAAACTTTTCCACATATGTCTAAAAGTTGCGACTTCTGTCGTAGGCATCGACTGCTCCCTGGTATCGTTTTGGCGCCTTTTCCACCTGTAAACAAAGGAACAACCTGTCCACAGTGATAACATGGTTCAGTAAGGTTGACCTTAAAATGGCTATAAGAGTGTGTCTGTTTATCTGTGACCTAGCTGATTACTCCTACACTGCCGTATTTCGATCCTGTATGCGAGATCAATGCGTTGTTAATTCAAGCTTTGTTCCTACCCCTCCCCGCTCTCCTCTTTCATTTCAAGTTTGCACGAACCCACCGTACTCTATACCACCTATAGCTACCGCACACAGGGGCTTGTTTGTTGGATAGTTATTAATTAGGATATTAACCCTACCTGGCCTGGGTGGGGGGGGGGGCGACAACGACAAAAAATAGAGAGCTGAAACTCTGTGACTTCATAGTTTATCATATTGGGGTCATTTTTAGCCTATTTGCATGACCCCCGAGGAGAGGATCATGGGTAAATTCAAGATGGTGGCCAAGTGAGGTCCCAGAAAAGTGATGTTTTTGTCATATTTCTTCAAACTTTCTGCTTTTCTGCCACGAAAAGTGAGCAAAAACTATTTTATTTCACATCACATTAATATTTACTAATTTATCATGCTGTTTTTGTGGAGAAATTGTATAAACAAAAATGCCGTTTTTGAAAATGACGTCACTGTGACGTCATCAAAGCGGCCATCTTGGCTTTTTTTACATTTTCTGGTAGAGCTTGACCCAAGGGTATAGTGTGGTAAGTTTCAGCCCCCCTAGCTCGAGGGCTAAGAAAAATAATTAGGGGGGGGGGGGGCGAAATCTCTCCCAGGCCACGACACGTCCCAAAAAGCCCAGGCCAGATAGGGTTAATATTCGTATATACTCTCTTCCTACTCCGTTATAATGGAGTAGGAGGAGAGTATATATGAATATTATTATCATAATTAATAACTGACCAACAACAAGCCCCTGTGCTACCGCAGTTTGTACGATCTTCGTTAGCTACAGGAGTACAGGTTCGCTTAGGGAAGATGGTCATGTATGAACCTTGAATTTACAATAATATAGTACTGTTATTATTATTATTATTATTATTATAAGCTTCCGTGTCCTCACTGTAGTTCCACATTTCTCACATTGCCGGAGAGACGAAAAACAAACCCCGAAGGGACAGCGTCATTTTGAAACGGTCGTTAGATAGCAAACATTCACTAGAGATTATACTACAGGGAGCAGCCCATTTTCTTTCCATTAACACTCCTGACATTTATTTAACATATGTACAAAACTTTTGCACATACGTGGAAAAACAGTTTATTTGACATATGTTGAAAAGTTTTGCACATATGTTTAAAACGTTTCCACATATGTATAAAACTTTTCAACATATGTGAAATAGTTAATTTATTTTACATATGTGTAAAACTTTTCCACATATGTTTAAAACTTTTCAACATATGTGTAAAACTTTTCAACATATGTTTAAAACATTTGCACATATGTCTAAAAACTGTTTTTTACACATATGTGGAATTCTTTTGTACATATGTGCAAAACTTTTCAACATATGTGGAAAAACCGATTAAATACCGAAACGGCTTGCAATTAACAAGACATCTGACATACAGGATCGAAATACGGTAGTGTAAGAGTAATCAGCTAGGTCACAGATAAATAAACACACAAACTCAAGTCTCTTACAGCCATTTCAAGGTAAACCTTACTGAATATGTTATCATTGTGGAAAGATTGTTCCTTTGTTTGCAGGAGGAAAAGGCGCCAAAATGATACAGGGAGAAGTCGATGCCTACGGCAGATGTTGCAACTTTTATACATATGTGGAAAAGTTTTGCACATATGTGAAATAAAATAACTATTTCACTTATATTGAAAAGTTTTATACATATGTGTTAAAGTTTTAAACATATGTGTAAAAACCTTTTTTTCAACATATCTCGAAAACTTTTAGACATATGTGTAAAACTTTTAGACATATGTGTAAAATATTTTTACACATATGTTGAAAAGTTTTACACATATGTTAAATAAATTAACTATTCCACATATGTTGAAAACTTTTGCACATATGTCAAAAAGTTTTCAACATATGTATATGTATTACACATATGTGGAATAAATTCGCACTTTTAGACATATGTTGAAAAGTTTTATACATATGTTGAAAAGTTTTTGACATATGTGCAAAAGTTTTCAACATATGTGGAATAGTTAATTTGTTTAACATATGTGTAAAACTTTTCAACATATGTGTAAAACTTTTACACATATGTCTGAAACTTTTACACATATGTCTAAAAGTTTTCGACATATGTTGAAAAAAAGGTTTTTGCACATATGTCTAAAACTTTTACACATATGTATAAAACTTTTCAACATAGGTGAAATAGTTATTTTATTTCACATATGTGCAAAACTCTGCCGTAGGCATGGACTGCTCCCTGGTATCATTTTGGCGCCTTTTCCTCCCTCAAACAAAGAACAATCTTTCCACAATGATAACATATTCAGTAAGGTTGACCTTGAAGTGACTGTAAGAGACTTTAGTTCGTGTGTTTATTTATCTGTGACCCAGCTGATTACTCCTACACTACCGTATTTCGACCCTGTATGTCAAATGTCTTGTTAATTCAGGCTTTGTTCCTACCCCAGCCCCGCTATCCTCGTTCGTTTGCATGGAACCACCGTACTCTAGTGTACCACATTTAGCTACCGCACACAGGGGCTTGTTGTTGGTAATAATTTAGGATCTTACTTTTCATATATACTCATCTCGTACTCATATTTATGGAGTAGGATGAGAGTATATCAGAATTTAATATCATAATTAATAACTGACCAACAACCAGCCCCTGTGCTATACCGCAGTTTGTACGACCTGCGTTAGCTACAGGAGTAGAGGTGCGTTTAAGGAAGATCGTCATGTATGTATGGACCTTGAATCTAAGATAATAATGTACTAATATTATTATTATAAGCTTCCGTGTCCTCACTGTTATGGCAAGCCGTTTCAGTATTTAATCGAGTATTCCACATATGTTGAAAACTTTTGCACATATGTACAAAAGAATTCCACATATGTGTAAAAAACAGTTTTTAGACATATGTGCAAAAGTTTTACACATATGTTGAAAAGTTTTACACATATGTTGAAAAGTTTTACACATATGTGGAAAAGTTTTACACATATGTGGAAAAGTTTTACACATATGTAAAATAAATTAACTATTTCACATATGTTGAAAAGTTTTATACATATGTGCAAAACTTTTACACATATGTCAAATAAAGTGTTTTTCCACATATGTGCAAAAGTTTTGTACATATGTTAAATAAATTCCAGGAGAGTTAATGGAAAGGAAATGGACTGCTCCCTGTGGTATAATCTCTCGTGAATGTTTCTTATCTAACGACCATTTCAAAATGGCGCTGTCCCTTCGGGGTTTATTTTTCGTCTCTCCGACTATGCGAGACATGTGAAACTACAGTGAGGACACGGAAGTTTATAACAATAATAATAGTACTATATTATCTTAGATTCAAGGTCCATACATGACTATCTTCCTTAAACGCACCTCTACTCCTGTAGCTAACGCAGATCGTACAAACTGCGGTATAGCACAGGGGCTATGGCAAGCCGTTTCAGTATTTAATCGGTTATTCCACATATGTTGAAAACTTTTACACATATGTCAAAAAGTTTTACACATATGTCTCAAACTTTTCAACATATGTCTAAAAGTCCGAATTTATTCCACATATGTGTAAAAGTTTTATACATATGTTGAAAACTTTTTGACATATGCGCAAAAGTTTTCAACATATGTGGAATAGTTAATTTATTTAACATATGTGTAATACTTTTCAACATATGTCTAAAACTTTTACACATATGTCTAAAAGTTTTACACATATGTCTAAAAGTTTTCGACATATGTTGAAAAAAAGGATTCTACACATATGTCTAAAAGTTTTACACAGATGTATAAAACTTTTCAACATAAGTGAAATAGTTATTTTATTTCACATATGTGCAAAACTTTTCCACATATGTCTCAAAGCTGCGACATCTGCCGTAGGCATCGACTGCTCCCTTGTATCATTTTGGCGCCTTTTCCTCCTGCAAACAAAGGAACAATCTTTCCACAATGATAACATATTCAGTAAGGTTCACCTTGAAATGGCTGTAAGAGACTTGAGTTCGTGTGTTTATTTATCTGTGACCTAGCTGATTACTCTTACACTACCGTATGTCGATCCTGTATGCCAGATGTCTTGTTAATTCAGGCTTTGTTCCAACCCGAGCCCCGCTCTCCTCTTTCGTTTGAAGCTTGCATACTCTGTGCCACATATAGCTACCAAAAACAGGGGCGTGTTGTTGGTCAGTTAATAATTTAGGATCTTAATTTTCATATATACTCTCCTCGTACTCATATTTATGGAGTAGGATGAGAGTATATAAGAATATTAATATCATAATTAATAACTGACCTGCAACATGCCCCTGTGCTATACCGCAGTTTGTACAATCTGCGTTAGCTACAAGAGTAGAGGTGCGTTTTGGGACGATGATCATGCATGGACCTTGAATATAAGATAATATAGTATTGTTATTATAAGCTTCCGTGTCCTCACTGTAGTTACACATGTCTCGCATAGTCGGAGAGACGAAAAACAAACCCCGAAGGGACAGCGCCATTTTGAAATGGTTGTTAGATAACAAACATTCACGAAAATTATACCACAGGGAGCAGTCCATTTCCTTTCCATTAACTCTCCTGGAATTTATTTAACATATGTACAAAACCTTTGCACATATGTGGAAAAACACTTTATTTGACATATGTGTAAAAGTTTTGCACATATGTATAAAACTTTTCAACATATGTGAAATAGTTAATTTATTTTACATATGTGTAAAACTTTTCAACATATGTGTAAAACTTTTCAACATATGTGTAAAACTTTTCAACATATGTGTAAAACTTTTGCACATATGTCTAAAAACTGTTTTTTACACATATGTGGAATTCTTTTGTACATATGTGCAAAAGTTTTCAACATATGTGGAATAACCGATTAAATACTGAAACGGCTTGCCATAAGGGGCTGGTTGTTGGTCAGTTATTAATTATGATATTATATTCTGATATACTCTCATCCTACTCCATAAATATGAGTACGAGGTACCGGTATATATGAAAATTAAGATCCTAAATTATTACCAACAACAATCCCCTGTGTGCGGTAGCTAAATGTGGTACAG
Organism: Hanleya hanleyi; assembly: GCA_036873755.1. Lineage (NCBI taxonomy): Eukaryota > Metazoa > Mollusca > Polyplacophora > Lepidopleurida > Hanleyidae > Hanleya > Hanleya hanleyi. The sequence goes on along the minus strand of JAVTVY010016035.1, from coordinate 10,796 downwards.
AGTACGGTGGGTCCATGCAAACTTCAAACGAACGAGGATAGCGGGGCTGGGGTAGGAACAAAACCTGAATTAACAAGACATTTGACAGGTGGTGTAGGAGTAATCAGCTGGGTCACAGATAAATAAACACACGAGCTCAAGTCTCTTACAGCCATTTCAAGGTCAACCTTACTGAATGTGTTATCATTGTGGAAAGATTGTTCCTTTGTTTGCAGGAGGAAAAGGCGCCAAAATGATACCAGGGAGCAGTCGATGCCTACGGCAGAGGTCGCAACTTTTAGACATATGTGTAAAAGTTTTGCACATATGTGAAATAAAATAACTATTTCACTTATATTGAAAAGTTTTATACATATGTGTAAAAGTTTTAGACATATGTGCAAAAACCTTTTTTTCAACATATGTCGAAAACTTTTAGACATATGTGTAAAAGTTTTAGACATATGTGTAAAAGTTTTACACATATGTCGAACAGTTTTACACATATGTTAAATAAATTAACTATTCTACATATGTTGAAAACTTTTGCACATATGTCAAAAAGTTTTTAACATATGTATAAAACTTTTACACATATGTGGAATAAATTCGCACTTTTAGACATATGTTGAAAAGTTTTATACATATGTTAAAAACTTTTTGACATATGTGCAAAAGTTTTCAACATATGTGGAATAACCGATTAAATACTGAAACGGCTTGCCATAGGAACAAAGCCTGAATTAACAAGACATCTGACATACAGGATCGCAATACGGTAGTGTAGGAGTAATCAGCTAGGTCACAGATAAATAAACACACGAACTCAAGTCTCTTACAGCCATTTCAAGGTCAATCTTACTGAATATGTTATCTTTGTGGAAAGATTGTTCCTTTGTTTGGAGGAGGAAAAGGCGCCAAAATGATACCAGAGAGCAGTCGATGCCTTCGGCAGATGTCGCAACTTTTAGACATATGTGGAAAAGAAATAAAATAACTATTTCACTTATGTTGAAAAGTTTTATACATATGTGTAAAAGTTTTAGACATATGTGTAAAAACCTTTTTTTCAACATATGTCGAAAACTTTTAGACATATGTGTAAAACTTTTAGACATATGTTGAAAAGTTTTACACATATGTTAAATTAACTATTCCACATATGTTGAAAACTTTTGCACATATGTCAAAAAGTTTATAACATATGTATAAAACTTTTACACATATGTGGAATAAATTCGCACTTTTAGACATATGTTGAAAAGTTTTATACATATGTTGAAAACTTTTTGACATATGTGTAAAAGTTTTCAACATATGTGGAATAACCGATTAAATACTGAAACGGTTTGCCATATGCGCTACGTTCCAATGGAGAGGCGCGAAGCAGAACGCAAAGACTGATCAGCATTTTCCCAACGTCAGACCGTCGGCAAACAGGTATATATGTCAATAAGGGATAAACATACAATCTGATGCCATGAGAATGAATGACTGGTAGAGCTTGACAATTTGTGTGATATGTACAATCATGCACAGTGCAGGGGAGGTTACTCTTGAACCCAGGTGGATCATTCAACACAAAAGGAAAATAAATGAAACTCAGGAATAAATGATAACCCGTGCAATACGCCAGAGTGATCTGCTTTCAATCAGATTGGGTGACTGTCAACGTATATATATTCCAGTTGCCATACACATCAATTTGATTAAAACCAGACCTAAAAATAACGCTTCCCATCTCTCTTGTCGCTTAATCAGTGACAAATCGGGGGATCGACTTTTTAAGATGTGGTTTCAATCATTCTGTCTCATTTTAACGCTTAATTTTAGGTAGAAAAAAAACTATCACCACCTTCACCAAATCTTGCAGCTGATATGAATTTTTATATTAGGCTAAAAATAACTATTTTCGTCTTTTGGAAGTTTGTTATGGATACGAGAGTAAACGATTTAATTCTTCAGAGAACTAGACCGCCCCCCCCTTGTGTGGACTGATGATGGGGTCATCAGTGGTATCAGAAGGTAATTAACTAGCTTCTGGTAGTATTATTAAGGTTTTTACTACTCCTCTTTGGGGTGGCATAGAAATATATATATGTGATGCCGTCATATTACGCGTACTCGCATATGAATGCCACTCGGTTTCTCTTTAGAAGAACGGATTGGTGTTATGGTTCTATAGATTTTCTTTGGTCCATATTTCTCCTGTATGACCTCTTCGAAATTCAAATATGATTGGCTATTAGAAGGATATTAATATTTCTTGCTTGAAAAATCCGCCTATTCATTCACTTTGCTTCAATAGTATGTTCCAACAACTCTCTTTGCGGCAATCGATTGATCAATGAAGGAATGTAGGCCAAAAGTTTTTACGCATCATAAAAACAAGAGTATTTTTACGCGAAAAACCTCGTTTAGGTCACAATCTGTTACTGTGAAAGTGAAAAGAATTGCATGTCTGATATCAAGGTCGGTCTGGTATACTATTTCATACAGGAAAGTCTTCTTTTTTTCCTGTAAGCTCTGGATTTACCACTGGGCATTTATTGCTTTATTAAGCCATGATTTACATAAACCCTTACAGTACCCACATGACCAGGGTTACAGGGTTTTGTAATCCAATAATCCCGAATAAGCTCCGGTATATATCACAGAAGAAACTTGAAGATTAAAAAATTACAGGAGATGAGGGATTTATTTCACATATTTCAGTATGTTGTATTTTAGGTAGCTTGTAGATCGACTAGGGGAGCCCCACTTGGTTTGGAAGGCTGCGAAAGAGTCATTGCATGGTTAAAGCAATATACTTTTTTCCAAGTCCTTCGTCCGATAAATAGATTCGCACACAACCCTGAAACGGGGGACTGTACCTGTACTTCTCTAATCGTACAGGCATATTTTTTCAATTAAAAGTAAGTGGTTAACCAGAGCCGTTGTACAACTTTTCTTCAGCAACACATCTCTGTGAGAGAGGTCCATTTCAGATGCAATATTTATCTCTACAGCCCAGGCCTGGAATTGAGCCCATATATGTCTGACATGGATACATTACCAAAATAAATGTAGAATCGTTTCCCTATCATTATTACAGAAACTGCATCTGTACGACTGTATTAGTAACCAGGTTGTTATGCGCAATCTGGAATTGAAAATATTGGAGTTTGGTTTCAGTGGTCACAGAGAAGGGGTTTTGAAAAATGAGTTTCCATCCAGCTTCACTAATATTCGGAAGGTTCCGGGAATCATTCCATTTAATTTGGCTATTGTGAGAGATTTCCTGAACCGATTTAAGTGAAGATCGGTATATAAATTTGGAGCGTTCTTGGTTTCTTAGTTTGAATAGCATTTTTTTCCTCCAGTGAAGCTTGATTGTGGAGTTTTCTCATAATATCCTTTGGTATGTTATGAATAACAGCGTAATAAGTTAAACAGTTTTTCGGCTTGGGTTGAAATTTACACTGAAAAATCTGAAAGGATAAGAATCCAGAGTTATGATCGACTAGAGATTTCTCAAAACCCTGACCCCGCATGAATGCCAATTCCTAATTTATCCCCAATTGCAGACTGGGGCATAGTTATCTATCAAATCATCCATGGTACCTGAGATAGTCAATTCTCCATGCATATTCTTGATCCAGGCTAGGTGAACATCCTTTCAAAACTTATTTTTAACATATTTACTGATTTTCTGCAAGCCAACCATATTTATTTCCCAGATCGTTGAGCCTATCTTCGAGGAGATCTTGAGCATCATATCAGATTGAAAATCTGTGAAAGCTAAACTACGTTTAACCCATTTAATTTTCATATAATCAATAAAGGACGGAATGTGTGTCATATTTAGCTCTCCATCTTGTTTACTGCAAATAATTGTTTTCCTTTTAATCTTGTCAGGCCTCCTCCCCAGATACAAGCGTACAATATTTTCTGTAAATCGGTCAAAAAATGGTCGGGTGGGTTAGGCAAAGCAGACAAGAGATGAGTAGGAAGCGGTAAAGCGAAAGTTTTAATAACTGTAATTTCTCCAATGGGACTCAAATTTCTCTTATACCACGATCCTAACAAGCGTCTAATAGCACAAAGATTTGGCATATAATTTAAAGCTGGCATCTCTTCCAGGTCTGGGCTGAAAGATACCCCAATAGTTTAAACCCCCCAGGATCCCAGTTGATTCTATAGTGTTCCCATAAGTTAGTTGTGTTACCCTTTTTACTTCCAATCCACTGGATAATAGATTTTTCAATATTCATTTTAAAGACCGGAGCAACTCGAAAAATCCTAGAGGATACCCATGGCTCGCCTTAATGATTCTTTTGATCCATCTAGAAACAAAGTACACGCTTAAAACTAAAGTGTTGAAACTTACTCGTAAAGTGTTGAAATAACCCTTTAAGTGTGTCCACAGGGACAACACTTAAAGAGCAGTCCCTGTGGACACACTTAAAGGGTTATTTCAACACTTTCCGAGTAAGTTTCAACAGTTTAGTTTTAAGCGTGTAGTATCACCAGCATACTGCAGAATTTTAATTTCGGAATTGTCAAGTTTTATACCGTTGATACCCGGGTCTTTTTTTTATAGCTATAGCTAGTAATTCTGCGAAAATGATGAACAGGTAAGGGGATACAGGATCACCCTGTCGGCACCCTCGTTCCTGTTCAAAAAAGAAAAGAAGACAGAAAATTGTCGATTTGCACACAGCTTTTTGAATTTCTTTGAAACAGTCGATTCACCGAATCCGAATGACCGCAGTGCTCTTTGTATGAACTTCCAGTCAACGCTGTCAAAAGCTTTGTCAAAGCTCACCAGGAAGAGCAGTCCAGGTATGTTATTCTCGTCAGTGCACGTCATAACATCATAAACCATTCTCGTAATTTCACCAATAAACCTATCCTTTATGATATCCTTTTGGGACTCACTTATTCTGTTAGCAATACAAGATGAGGCTATTTTATAGTCCACATTTAACAATGATATTGGCCCCAATTTTTAATATAGTTACGGTCCTTTCCATATTGGGCAAACATGTTATTACGCCTTGTTTCTGAAATTCTAATAAATGTCCATTTGCGTACGCATAATTAATTGATCTGAAAAGGAAGACACCAAGACTTTTCCAAAACAGTTTATAAAATTCACATGGAAATTTATCTGATCCAAGTGATTTACCGTTTTTCATATTTTTCAGGGCATTCGAACATTCTGGAAGTGTTAACTGTCCTTCGCAAGTAGTATAGAACATGCAAAAAAGGTCACATTGCCTTCTTTGCACTTAAACTTGAGGGGTAACTCTTGATTTCCCTAAAGAATCCGACAGGGGGCGCCACCAGCTCAAGAGAGCTCCCCGCAAAAGGGAGGTAACTCTTGATGCACTTTTGTGGTTTTTGGCAAATGCCGGGTTATCTTCCCTGATTCGAACATTTGCATATTAAATCTATACGAGAAAATGCCTGTATGGGGTATGGATGATCCGATGGGGTTGTATGAGGTATCATTGTGAAGCTCATGTGAGGGGGCATCTGATGGGCTGGGCGTGGGGTTGAAATAGCGTCATTCTGCGCATGCGCGGTGGACAAAGGGTATGGAAATAGACGTTTTGGAGCTAGGGGAGCCACTAATGGTCCGATTGGGTCGAGTGAGGTATCAATGTGAAGCATTCGTAAAGGGGCATCCGATGGGCTGGGTGTGGGGTTGAAATATCGTCATTCTGCGCATGCGCGGTGGACAAAGGGTATGGAAATAGACGTTTTGGGATCTAGGGGAGCCCCTAATGGTCCGATGGAGTCGTATGAGGTATCAATGTGAAGCACACATGAGGGGGCATCTGACTGGACTAGTGGCTCGGGCGTTGTCACCATTCTGCGCATGCACGGTGGACAAAGGGTATGGAAATAGGCGTTTTGGGGTCTAGGTGGGCCACTAATGGTCCGATGGAGTCGTATGAGGTATCAATGTGAAGCTTATGTCAGGGGGCATCTGACTGGACTAGAGGCTCGGGCGTTGTCACCATTCTGCGCATGCGCAGACAGGGAATTATGGGAAAAGGGTATGGAAATAGACGTTTTGGGATCTAGGGGAGCCCCTAATGGTCCGATGGAGTCGTATGAGGTATCAATGTGAATCCTATGTGAGGGGCATCCGTCTGGGCTAGTGTCTCGGCCGTTGTCAACATTCTGCGCATGCGCAAACAGGGAATTGTGGGAAAAGGGTATGGAAATAGACGTTTTGGGGTCTGGGTGGGCCACTAGTGGTCCTATGCAGTCGAGTGAGGTATCACTGTGAAGCCTATGTGAGAGGGCATCCGCCTGGACTAGTGTCTCGGCCGTTGTCAACATTCTGCGCATGCGCAAACAGGGAATTGTGGGAAAAGGGTATGCAAATAGACCTTTTGGGATCTAGGGCAGCCACTAATGGTCCGATGGAGTTGAGTGAGGTATCAATGTGAAGCATTCGTGAAGGAACATCCGATGGGGTGGGTGTGACGTGGAACTGACGTCATTCTGCGCATGCGCAGTAGACCAAGGGTATGGAAATAGACGTTTTAGGATCGAGGGGAGCCCCTAATGGGTCGATGGAGTCGTATGAGGTATCAATGTGAAGCTCTTGTGAAGGGGCATCCGCCTGGACTAGTATCTTTGCCGTGTTCAACATTCTGCGCATGCGCAAACAGGGAATTGTGGGAAAAGGATATGGAAATAGACGTTTTGGGGTCGAGGTGGGCCACTCGTGGTCCTATGGAGTCGAGTGAGGTATCAATGTGAAGCCTATGTGAGGGGGCATCCACCTGGACTAGTGTCTCGGCCGTGCTCAACATTCTGCGCATGCGCAGACAGGGAATTGTGGGAAAAGGGTATGGAAATAGACGTTTTGGGGTTTAGGTGGGCCACTAGTCGTCCGATGGAGTCGTATGTGGTATCAATGTAAAGCAGTCGTGAAGGAGCATCCGCCTGGACTAGTATGACGTGGAACTGACGTCATTCTGCGCATGCGCACTAGACAAAATGTATGGAAATAGACGTTTTGGGGTCTAGGTGGGCCACTAATGGGCCAATGGAGTTGAGTGAGGTATTAATGTAAAGCCTACGTGAGGGGGCATCCACCTGGACTAGTGTATCGACCGTTGTCGACATTCTGCGCATGCGCAGACAGGGAATTGTGGGAAAAGGGTATGGAAATAGACGTTGTGGGGTTTAGGTGGGCCACTAATGGTCTGATTGAGTCGAGTGAGGTAGCAATGTGATGCAAACGTGAGGGTGCATCCCCTGGGTGGATGGGTGTTAGGAATATCGTCATTCTGCGCATGCGCAGGCAGGCCGTAGTATGGAAATAGACATTTTGAGGCCGATATGGACCACTATTGGTCCGAATGAGTCTAGGGAAGTGTTATTTTGTAGCTCTCGGGGTGTAGACCACGACTTGAAGGGATGTCCACGTCACCTGTTGACGTCACCGGTGACGTCATCAGTGAGAGTAGTAGCGAAAGCGGGAGTTTCGGAGGTGCGATGGGGTGCATTTGGAGTAGATAACGGCCTATTTTTCCATCCAACTACCTGGTAGAGTTACCTGTGGGTGTGAGTGTGAGGGTGTGCGCGCGTGTGAGTGAGTGAGTGTGCGTGAGTGTGAGTGAGTGAGTGAGTGAGTGAAGCGTGCACAACGCCGGTGAGGCGTCCACAACGCCCGTCTTAACGCGTGGACGCACTGACGACGGTGAGTGAGTGAGTGAGTGAGTGAGTGGGATCCGACTGGACTAATGGTTCCTCCGTTTTCATCATTTTGCGCATGCGCAGTCTGGCCGTAGTATAGAAAGCAGGCATTTTAGGGATTCGTGGAGGTTTGTTGAGTGGTTGACCATCCCTGGTGAAATGGACCGTGTGGGGTATCAGTGTGAAGCTCTCGAATGGCTGTCACCCCTCAAGGCCTTACGCCTTAACGCCTGTCTCAACGACTTAAAGCCCTAGCATAACGCCTTGACGCCATGATACAGACAGATGAGAGAACAACAACAAGGATGAGAGAACAACAACAATAACAGGTTTTTTCATATAGTTTATTTTCCCCTCCATCATAACATATCCACGCTGGGGAAGCCGCGTTGGGTAGGTTTACAATTCAAGAAGTCTCTTGTCCAATCAGAGGCCGCCATTTGGCATTGCATCTGCCATAGTCGTTCTTGTCCGTTAGATGTATTCTCAGCTGCTCTTGTCCAATCAGAAGTCGCCGTTTCAGAAAGTTCCATCTTTGCTCGGTGTGACCTAATATGATTCTTACTCATTCATTCATCCGCTTCAGATACTTGTTTGCGCATTCTGAATATCTATCAGTGCATGGGTGAATACATTCAGGGAGCTCCTGGAGCTCTTGGAGCTCGGAATGGCTTTCACAACATCTTTGAGGCGTCCCCACGCCCGTCTTAACGCATGGACGCACTAACGACGGTGAGTGAGTGAGTGAGTGTGTGAGTGTGTGAGTGAGTGAGTTTTCCGGTTCCGGTCACGTGACAGTAAACATGGAAAACCCCGGATGTAAGATGAGGACCCGGATGTAAGATGAGGACCCGGATGACGTCATCGTACGCAGGCACACACACACATATACCCGGTGCACCCTGTACCCTATAGCCCGTAGGGCATAGGGTACACCAGGGTGTGGGTGCACCAGGTATGTGTGTGTGTGTGCCTGCGTGATGACACGTCAATGGCGCAGGAGTCGGAGTCACTTCCCTGGGTACTGTGGTTTACATCCGGCTTCACAGTGATACCTCACTCGACTGCATAGGACCACTAGTGGCCCACCCAGACCGCAAAACGTCTATTTCCATACCCTTTTCCCACAATTCCCTGGTTGCGCATGCGCAGACTGTTGACAACGGCCGAGACACTAGCCCAGACGGATGCCCCCTCACATAGGCTTCACATTGATACCTCATACGACTCCATCGGACCATTAGGGGCTCCCCTAGATCCCAAAACGTCTATTCCATACACTTGGTCTACCGCGCATGCGCAGAATTACCATATTCCAACCCCACACCCACCCCATCGGATGCCCCCTCACATGTGCTTCACATTGATACCTCCATACGACTCTATCGGACCATTAGGGGCTCCCCCTGAACGTCTATTTCCATACCCTTTGTCCACCACGCCTGGGGGCGAGCGATATTTCAGCACGCAGTCCATCGGATGTCCCTTTACGAATGCTTCACATTGATACCTCACTCGACCCAATCGGACCATTAGTGGCTCCCCTGGCTCCAAAACGTCTATTTCCATACCCTTTGTCCACCGCGCATGCGCAGAATGACGCTATTTCAACCCCTCACCCAGCCCATCAGATGCCCCCTCACATAAGCTTCACAATGATACCTCATACCACCCCATCGGATCATCCATACCCCATACAGGCATTTTCTCGTATAGATTTAATATGCAAATGTTCGAATCAGGGAAGATAACCCGGCATTTGCCAAAAACCACAAAAGTGCATCAAGAGTTACCTCCCTTTGGCGGGGAGCTCTCTTGAGCTGGTGACGCCCCCTGTCGGATTCTTTAGGAAAATCAAGAGTTACCCCTCAAGTTTAAGTGCAAAGAGGGCAATGTGACCATTTTTGCATGTTCTATACTACTTTCGCATAACTGTTGCTGGTCATAATCTAGTTTAGTTTCATGATCCGGAAAGATATTGTCATTGTCACTATTTACGTTTGGCGGTTTTGAGTACAAGGTCGAATAGAATGACTTAACTTCATCTGAAATTCCCCTGTGGAGTATAACTCGTTCATCACGGTTGTTAATTATTTCTGACATGCTTTTATTAATAAAGTTTCGTTTTTCCAGGTTTCAAAAATAGTCTGAATTTCTTTCCACTTTCTCATACCATTTAACTTTCGAACGTATAATTGATCCTTCTATTTCGTGATTTCTAATAATTTCCAGGTCTGCTCTTTTACTTTCCAGCCTTTCCATAATCCTGTTTTGTTCTTTTGTGGATGTAATTTCTGATTTTATTTCCTTTTCATGCTTTTTAGTGGCTTTTTCTTAACTACTGCAAAAGGTATTGTGGCACTTCGTATTTGAGTTTTCAATAGTTCAAAGAAGACTTGATCATTAATATTCAATTTGAGAGAAGTAGGTTCGTCGATTTCTCCGGATACATAACATTCCTGGATAGTTTCTTTGACAGCATTGATTATCAGCGTGTCATAATCCTGTAGCAGACGTGTTAAATTTCCAGAAACGTGGACCTTTCTCTATTTGTCTAAAGTAACATTTTAAAGAAATTCGCCAGAAACAAGAAAATAATCAAGCCTACTCTGTCTAATTCATGTTGCTGTCTTTCTTTGCCAGGTGAATCGCCTCGTGGATGGATTATCACACTGACGCCAAATGTCATTAAGATTTAATTCGCCCTTTATCTCTAAGACTGCCAGGTTGGCATTTTGATTATGTTTAGAAGTATAATTTTGTGTATCAGTCATGTAGTCTACTAATAGATTCCAATCGTCGCATGCAATGATTGTTGTTAAAAGTACTCACTTGCTTGAATAATCCTCAAAAAAATCTGGTTCGTCATTCACCCATATAGGTTCATCAACGTAATCCTCTTATCTGATATTGAAATGTCGAGATACAGGAAATATATATAACGAGATATATCTCATACAGGAAAGACAGTATAAAATGTATGAGGAAAATTCCTCATACATTGATTTGGGTGTGATTTGGCTGGTTGTTTGTGTCCCCCACCTACTCCCCTGGCTTTCCCTAAAATAAAATAATGAGCATTTCAAGCCAATTGTAAATACAATTCCAGCCTC
>JAVTVY010016029.1:0-63672 GCA_036873755.1 Hanleya hanleyi | reverse complement strand
GGCGTCAACGGCCGGTGGTGGTGGTGGTGGTGGCCGGAACTGACCTTTGACCCCGGCGCGCGCGGTGTAAAGGTTTCCACCGCGGTGCGGTGGAACTGACCTTTGACCCCGGCGCGCGCGGTGTAAAGGTTTCCACCGCCAAAGGTCAGTTCCGGCCACCACCACCACCACCACCGGGCGTTGACGCCCGTCATCGCCCGGTGGTGGCGTTGGTGGCGTTGATGGTGGCGTTGGTGGCGTTGGTGGTGGTGTTGGTGGTGTGCGGCGGTGGTGTTGGTGGAGTCGGTGGTGATGTGTGTGGTGGTGGTAGAGTCTTTAAATATAGGAATGTTTAGACATGTTGGGGTATGACGTCACTTTCGATGTGAATTGAAGGAAAGGAGATGGTACTGACCTGTTTGTGGGGGTTCGTTTGACTGTGCTAAAAATAGGTCACCCAGCTAGCGTGCTATAAAAGGGAAGCGGCCTGGTCGTTTCATCAGACACTCTGTCAACCACCGAGATGTTCACTTGTACTACGTGCTCGAAAGCATTCACTCGTCTGCACGACTTGCGCCGCCATGAGGCTACCAAGCACGAAGGAACCGCCCGGCATAGCTGTACGATATGTACACTGTCGTTTCAGCGCCCAGATCATTTACAGCGCCACACACGTGCACGCCATGAAGTACCCAAGCGTCCATGCGAAGAATGTGGTCGGATTTTCAAACTGACCAGTCAGTTGCTGACACCAACGCACACGACACCCTGTTCTGCAGTCACGTCTGCAGGTAGAAGAGTCCGTAGGCACCAGTATCGAGAAAGCGGGAACTCCCACCCATCGCACGAGGGTTGAAGATGATGATGTCGCCCTAATTCAACAGTCAAATTCCGACGACAAGACATTGGGCCAGATTTTGCACGACGAGGAGAGCAAAGTACACTTCGTGGACGAACCCATACATGTTCCTAGCGATCTGTTACACGAACACCATCCAGTGAGTGACATCTATCGGCGCCATTGGCACATGATCCGGCACTGTTTCTACCGTCATCGCCCCATTCAAGATATCTACAATTTCCGACTGACCAACCTCACCCGCCTACGCAGCTACGTGAAAGCCATCTTCAACGATCAAACTACGGCCTTCAAGTTGAATCTGGCGCTTGGTTATGTGCTGCAGCATAAGGACACAGACCAAGCAGCCCGATATTTTTACCCGAGCAGTAACATTCGGGTATTTGACCAACCGTTTACCATCATTAACCGGGCGTCGCTAGAGGCAATGCTGGAGAAACTGGACACCGTGGATCCCTTGGAATGGGCCCCAACACACAATGGGTCGTAGAGAGGGTGACCAATGTCACGTTTTTCGTTACCAAGCTGACCGATCACCCCCATCGATGCCACCCTTGCACTGATGAATACCATAGCATGCAATACATACTCTATATGTCTGGTCCTCGACTTGGGGTAGTTGAACTGAGTGTGCTAAAAATAGATCACCAGCTAGCGTACTATAAAAGGGAAGCGGCCTGGTCGTTTCATCCGATACTCTGTCAACTACCAAGATGTTCACTTGCACAACTTGCCAGAAGCAGTTTGCTCGAAGAGAAAGTTTACGACGTCACGAGGCCTCCACCCACAACGATGCACGGTATACTTGTATAATCTGTGCACGATCATTCAATCGGGAGGATAATTTACTGCGCCATGAGAAGGCACTCCACGAGGGTGTGACGGTACAATGTAACGATTGTGGTCGACTCTTCAAACGACCCAGTCGGTTAAGACAACACCAACGTTTGATTCATGCCCCTTCTCCACGATTCGGGCGACAACATTCTACTAAAGAGGAGCCGCGGAAGGCCAGAGCCAGAGAAGATGAACCCGGGGAGACGAACGCCACTGGTGATGCGATGACGAAGAGCCCGCCTATACCCACAGTCCAGGAGGGCCTGGATATCCAGCCGGACCCCAGCGTTACGGTTTCGAGTCATACGCCTGACGACATCCAACATTTTTCGGGAGATGCAGTGGATGCCCCTAGCGATCTGCTGCAGGACGACCATCCAGTGAGTGACATCTATCGGCGCCATTGGATCATGATACGGCACTGTTTCCACCATCATCGCCCTATTCAAGATATCTACAATTTTCGACTGACCGACCTCGCCCGTGTACGCAGCTACGTGGAAGCCATCTTCAATGACCAAGCAACGTCCTTCAAATTAAATCTGGCGTTTGGTTATGTGCTGCAGCATAAGGAGACAGATCAAGTCCGATACTTTTACCCGAGCAGTAACATCCGGGTATTTGACCAACCGTTTACCATCATTAACCGGGCGTCGCTAGAGACGATGCTGGAGAACCTGGCCACCGTGGATCCCTTGGAAATGGGCCCAACAACAACGCCCCAACACCAAGTGGATAGTGGAGAGGGTAACCAATGTTACGTTCTTCGTGGTTAAACTGACCACCACCCCCATCGGATGAAAGTATTCACCCATGCACTGATAGATTCTCAGAATGCGCAAACAACTATCTGAGGATATGTTGCCTCAACGGTGTCCTGGCCTGCCCGACGGTGATTAGAATAAACGGTTCAGAGCGAACATGGCCGAAGATGGAACTTTCTGAAATGGATAATAATATATACAATCCGAGGGAGCCACACCTATGCAATAATGGTTGTAGCTCAGACTCCGACTCTGCCCTTGGTTATCAAACTGTGGGTAAATTCTGTAGAAATATATTTACAGAAACAGAGTTTCGGGTTGTTTTTTTTAATTCATAATATACGAATTAGCGATTAACCCTCGTCAGGGAGTCTCAACGCAGATCACAACATGTCATCAACATGATCAGATCTTCTCAGTATTTTACTGATGGCATATGTTTATATACACCACAAAAGTCAATTCAATTCCCATATAGAAATTATTAGCCATCATTCTCCAAGAAGTAACTTGTGACTAGCATAGTTTACTTCTTTGTAATATGAGAATCCTTTCGCCATGCGGGTATCCCTCAGTATGTCTGTTTCTGAATTCATTCTCAGTTAACCCGTAATCGTGGGTTTCCAAACATGCTATCTGGTGTGCTGACAGTCTGTGTAAATACTGAATATATTTCATATATTTCAGTTACCTCTTGTAGCTTTGTTATTAATTTGCCGGGCTATTGCCCTTTATGTGTCAAATTTGTCGATTTTACGAGAGTCGGCTTTCGCCTTAGCAGAAAATCATCCGCTGGGCATTATAAATGCCAGATATCATAGATATCTCAGATATACAGTAGCGTATATCATTTCGCTCCGTGTACGATTGTACACTCTTTCGGAGACCGTAGAGGTCTTGGGCAGACAGACGCCGACACTGTTAAATAGCATATCCAGATGTTTTATAATTGATTCCACCTTATGTATCTAGGCAGAAAATATAGCGTTGGCATTACTGTAGTAATTTCTGATAGGTAATTCAGAGTTTGTTTACTCAGAGCATTGCATTCATTTAGTTGGTAAATTATTTGTTTTACCAATTGTATTGTATGATCGGTATTTACCGTCATAATTTCCGTGTAGTGTACACTATCATATAGTTGACGGTTGGCTTCGTTTATGTAATCCTGTTTGTTTAGGATAACCGTTGTATTGTTTTTATCGGCCTTCGTGATGATATAGGCCAAACCAGCTGACTTCAGTTTATGAAGTGAGGCGATTTCACCAGTCGTTAGATTATTCATCCCATAGAGACTTTTGCTCTTGGTAGTAAGAAGCATTTTAGTCGCAAACAGGTAGTCCTCTGTGCTATTATCCGCTAGTGGCGGAATAAATGTAGAGCGTGGTCTGAATGGAACAGATTTTCTGTTGTATTCAGAATAATCATCTTGCAAATATACGTACAGACGGGCTCTATATTCCATAGATTTAAAGTCTGACATCATATCATCTATTCCCAATTTAGGGGATGGGACGTATTTTAGTCCTTTTGATAATAGAAGAATGTCGTCAGACGACAGTTCAAGGGTTGATAGGTTTCGGATATACTGTTTAGCGGTGACAAGTTCTCTACTTTGTCTGATTTGACGGGCTCTAGCCCTGTGTCTTAGATGAGTCGATTTACGACTGGCGTTTTTCGCCTTTGCAGAGAATCTTCTGCCTGGCATTATTTAATAATACCAGAAAAACTACAGTTTATGTAGTATCTCAACAATATACGGTAGTGTATATTGTCGTTCAGTCGGTCTGGATGATCTGTTGAGGCGGGGGCAGCTCTGGGTAAATATGACCAGGAAAGCTCCGAAAACTCCAGTGCATGTAGTATCTCTCACAATATACGGTAGTGTATACTGTCTTGTAGACAATCAGGATCTGTTGAAAACGGGGGGACATCTGGGTTAAGTATTAACAGATGCCTATCTTAATAATAATATATACAATCCGAGGGAGCCACACCTATGCAATAATGGTTGTAGCTCAGACTCCAAATAATAATATATACAATCCGAGGGAGCCACACCTATGCAATAATGGTTGTAGCTCAGACTCCGACTTCTGCCCTTAGTTATCAAACTGCGGGTAAATTCTGTAGAAATATATTTACAGAAACAGAGTTTCGGGTTGTTTTTTAATTCATATTTTACGAATTAGCGATTAACCCTCGTCAGGGAGTCTCAACGCAGATCATAACATGTCATCAACATGATCAGATCTTCTCAGTATTTTACTGATGGCATATGTTTATATACACCACAAAAGTCAAGTCAGTTCTCATATAGGAATTATTAGCCCTCATTCTCCAAGAAGTAAACTGTGACTAGCAGAAATTACTTCATTTTAATAGGAGAATCCTTCCGCTATGCGGGTATCCCTCAGTATGTCTGTTTCTGAATCTATTTTCAGTTAACCCGTAATGGTGGGTTTCAAAACATGCTGTCTGGTGTGCTGACAATCTGTGTAAGTACTGAATATATTTCATATATTTCAGTCACTTCAAGTAGCTTTGTTATTAATTTGACGGGCTATCGCCCTTTATGTGTCAAATTTGTCGATTTTACGACAGTCGGCTTTCGCCTTAGCGGAAAATCATCCGCTGGACATTATGGTAAATGCCAGATATCATTTCGATATCTCAGATATACGGTAATGTATATCATTTCGGGTTGATCTTCCATGTAAGGATCACGAAAAGCGACGGTCTTTTTAGTGTCAGCGGTTTTGGCGGCTTTGTAACACGAGGGCTATAAAGCAGGCGTTTTCTCATACACTTACTTCTAACTAGCAGCGGTGTTGCGGTCTTTCGCCATTTGGAACGCCTTTCACACATGTATTACAACTGACGGTGTTGTCGGCATTCAGAATCAAGTCTTTGTAGTGTTAGCGGTTTTGGCGGCTTGTAACCCGAGGGCTACAAAGCAGGCAGAGGTTGCGGTCTTGTCGGTGTTCGGTGTTTGGATTGAATCATACACCTGTGTTCATAGCACCAGTCTTGCCGGCTTTTCATGCATCTCTTCTAACAAGAGCGCGGACGGTGTTGTCGGCATTGTGCCTTAATACCTGGAGAAGGTTCCGGACTTGCGGTAGTCCCAGATTCAATCTTCGCTCTGTGCAAGGTCCGGCGTTGACGGTGTTTGTGTTTGTCATACACTTATTTCTAACTAGCAGCGGTGTTGCGGTCTTTCGCCATTTGGAACGCCTTTCACACATGTCTTAAAACTGACGGTGTTGTCGGCATTCAGAATTAAGTCTTTGTAGTGTTCGCGGTTTTGGCAGCTTTGTAACCTGAGGGCTACACAGGAGGCGGAGGTTGCGGTCTTGTCGGTGTTCGGTGTTTGGATTGCATCATACACCTGTGTTCATAGCACCGGTCTTGCCGGCTTTTCATGCATCTCTTCTAACAAGAGCGCTGACGGTGTTGTCGGCATTGTGCCTTAATACCTGGAGAAGGTTGCGGACTTGCGGTAGTCCCAGATTCAATCTTTGTTCTGTGCAAGGGCCGGCGTTGACGGTGTTTGTGTTTGTCATACACTTACTTCTAACTAGCAGCGGTGTTGCGGTCTTTCGCCATTTGGAACGCCTTTCACACGTCTTAAAACTGACGGTGTTGTCGGCATTCAGAATCAAGTCTTTGTAGTGTTAGCGGTTTTGGCGGCTTTGTAACCTGAGGGCTACACAGGAGGCGGAGGTTGCGGTCTTGTCGGTGTTCGGTGTTTGGATTGTATCATACATCTGTGTTCATAGCACCGGTCTTGCCGGCTTTTTATGCATCTCTTCTAACAAGCGCTGACGGTGTTGTCGGCATTGTGCCTTAATACCTGGAGAAGGTTCCGGACTTGCGGTAGTCCCAGATTCAATCTTTGCTCTGTGCAAGGGCCGGCGTTGACGGTGTTTGTGTTTCTCATACACTTACTTCTAACAAGCATCGGTGTTGCGGTCTTTCGCCATTTGGAACGCCTGTCTTAAAACTGACGGTGTTGTCGGCATTCAGAATCAAGTCTTTGTACTGTTAGCGGTTTTGGCGGCTTTGTAACCTGTGGGCTACAAAGGAGGCCGAGGTTGCGGTCTTGTCGGTGTTCGGTGTTTGGATTGCATCATACACCTGTGTTCATAGCACCGGTCTTGCCGGCTTTTCATGCATCTCTTCTAACAAGCGCTGACGGTGTTGTCGGCATTGTGCCTTAATACCTGCACAAGGTTCCGGACTCGCGGTAGTCACAGATTCAATTTTTGCTCTGTGCAAGGGCTGGCGTTGACGGTGTTTGTGTTTGTCATACACTTATTTCTAACTAGCAGCGGTTTCACCATTTGAAATGCCTTTCATACATGTCTTAAAACTGACGGTGTTGTCGGCATTCAGAATCAAGTCTTTGTAGTGTTAGCGGTTTTGGCGGCTTGTAACCCGAGGGCTACAAAGCAGGCAGAGGTTGCGCTCTTGTCGGTGTTCGGTGTTTGGATTGAATCATATACCTGTGTTCATAGCACCTGTCTTGCCGGCTTTTCATGCATCTCTTCTAACAAGCACTGACGGTGTTGTCGGCATTCTGCGTTAATACCTGGAGAATGTTCCGGACTTGTGGTAGTCCCAGATTCAATCTTTGCTCTGTGCAAGGTCCGGTGTTGACGGTGTTTGTGTTTGTCATACACTTATTTCTAACTAGCAGCGGTGTTGCGGTCTTTCGCCATTTGGAACGCCTTTCACACGTCTTAAAACTGACGGTGTTGTCGGCATTCAGAATCAAGTCTTTGTAGTGTTAGCGGTTTTGGCGGCTTGTAACCCGAGGGCTACAAAGCAGGCAGAGGTTGCGCTCTTGTCGGTGTTCGGTGTTTGGATTGAATCATATACCTGTGTTCATAGCACCTGTCTTGCCGGCTTTTCATGCATCTCTTCTAACAAGCACTGACGGTGTTGTCGGCATTCTGCGTTAATACCTGGAGAATGTTCCGGACTTGTGGTAGTCCCAGATTCAATCTTTGCTCTGTGCAAGGTCCGGTGTTGACGGTGTTTGTGTTTGTCATACACTTATTTCTAACTAGCAGCGGTGTTGCGGTCTTTCGCCATTTGGAACGCCTTTCACACATCTCTTAAAACTGACGGTGTTGTCGGCATTCAGAATCAAGTCTTTGTAGTGTTAGCGGTTTTGACGGCTTTGTAACCTGAGGGCTACAAAGCAGGCGGAGGTTGCGGTCTTGTCGGTGTTCGGTGTTTGGATTGCATCATACACCTGTGTTCATAGCACCGGTCTTGCCGGCCTTTCATGCATCTCTTCTAACAAGATCTAACGGTGTTGTCGGCATTGTGCCTTAAAGGTTATACAAAATGGTCTCAAAATCTGCTACTTTTTTGTGCTAAATTGTTGTAGAGGTGATTATATATACTTGTTTTACATTTTTGTATGTTCTCAAACTGCCCAAGGTTGGAAATAGCAGCAGTAAAGTGCGACAATTTCATGCCCCTTTCAAAACGGCTAAAGCTGTGACCGCTTGACCTGTGACGTCACAACCTGATTACGATCTCGCTCAAATGCCTGTTGTGACGTCAAAATGTCAGCGACATCACGCTAGAACTGCCACAGTTGGGTGAATCTTTCGTAACAACGCCCGACGTCATAGACTATGACGTTCAGGGCGTAATCGTAATCAGGTTGTGACGTCATGCACCAGAGGTCACGGCTCCAATACGTTTTCCCCCACATGTGTGCAATTCGTGTCCTAAAACCCACTTCGACGACATTATTCGAGAAAAAAATACTAATTTGTTGTTTGGAACACTACTGGGTATGTTTTAATGCAAAGTAGTATAGAGTCATTTGGTATAACCTTTAATACCTGGAGAAGGTTCCGGACTCGCGGTAGTCCCAGATTCAATCTTTGCTCTGTGCAAGGTCCGGCGTTGACGGTGTTTGTTTAGGAACCTACGTACATGTATGAAATCTATTTGTTGCATAGCAGTAGAAGATTTGTGCAGGAGATAGTTTTGTACTTAATAGACAATCTCTTGATATGTGTTAAAAGCATGTATGTTGAACATGATGGGATAATAAAAACATAAATGTAAAGTAATTGTTTTGGGTCGCCTGAATGCATTTTCATGTTGTGAAGACAATGGAGAATTGCACGATGGAGGTGAAGACAATGGAGAATTGCACGGAGGAGGTAGCTAGGAACCATGGTTGTGAAGATCATAGGAGACAGTGGATGCAGGAACTTGCCAATATGATATACAGTGCAATCACACCTGCTTTGACATCTGACTTGCCATAAAGTCCGTAACCCCACTTTGACACTCAACTATGGGCACACACTTGTGATGATATTATCTCATTTTGACAGCTGAAATAACAGTGAACCTGTTAGCTATGAAACACAGATATCTAACCTTAAGGCAGGCATCAATATAGCAGGCGACCGCTTTGACAGTCGACTTCACATACATTCCTCCCTAACACCGATTTGACATTCAACTAAACATACACTCGACTTCACGCACATTCCTCACTAACAGCGCTTTGACAGTAGACTTCATGTACATTTCTCCCTAACTCCGCTTTCACACTCGACTTCCATGTACATTCCTCCCGAACATCGCTTTGACATTCGACTCTACGTACATTTTTCCCTAACACCGCTTTGACACTGCACTTCAGATATATTCCCTCCTAACTGGTTTGAAACTCGACTTCAAGCACACTCATGTCGAACACCCACCTTCAACATTACCCTAGTTAGGCCTTGATGGAGAAATTATCTGACTTGTATAGCTGAAATGACCCTAAACCTGATAGTTAATATGCAGTATACCTAACCGCAAGTCCTAATCGCACTTTGACACTCGACCGGACATACATTCCTCCCTAACACCGCTTTGACACTTGACTTCACATACATTCCTCCCTAACACCGCTTTGACAGTCGACTTCACATACATTCCTCCCTAACACTGCTTTGACATTCGACTTCACATACATTCCTCCCTAACACCGCTCTGACACTCGACTTCACATACATTCCACCCTAACACCGCTTTGACAGTCGACTTCACATACATTCCTCCCTAACACCGCTTTGACACTCGACATCACATACATTCCTCCCTAACACTGGTTGACACTCGACTTCACGTACATTCCTCCCTAACACTGCTTTGACACTCGACTGCATGTACATTCCTCCCTAACCTGATAGTCCTAATCCCGCTTTGACACTCGACCTCACATACATTCCTCTCTAACACCGCTCTGACACTCGACTTTACATACATTCCTCCCTAACACCGGTTGACACTTGACTTCACATACATTCCTCCCTAACACTGACTGACACTTGACTTCATGTACATTCCTCCCTAACACCGCTTTGACACTCGACTTCACATACATTCCTCCCTAACACTGACTGACACTTGACTTCATGTACATTCCTCCCTAACACCGCTTTGACACTCGAGTCCATGTACATTCCTCCCTAACCTGATAGTCCTAATCCCGCTTTGACATCTTACCTCACATACATTCCACCCTAACACCGCTTTGACACTCGACTTCACATACATTCCTCCCGAACACCGCTTTGACAGTCGACTTCACATACATTCCTCCCTAACACCGCTTTGACATTCGACTTCAAATACATTCCTCCCTAACACCGCTTTGACAGCCGACTTCATGTACATTTCTCCCTAACTCCGCTTTAACACTAGACTTCACATACATTCCTCCCTAACACCGCTTTGACATTCGACACCACATACATTTTTCCCTAACACCGCTTTGACACTGCACTTCAGATATATTCCTTCCTAACAGTGCTTTGCAACTCAACTTCAAGCACACACATGCCGAACACCCAGCTTCAACATTACCCTAGTTACGCTTTGATGGAGAAATTATCTGACTTCTATAGCTGAAATGACCCTACACCTGATAAGCTATGAATGCATACCTAACCCTAAGTCCTAATCGTGCTTTGACACTTGATCTGACATACATTCCTCCCTAACACCGCTTTGACAGTCGACTTCACACACATTCCTCCCTAACACCGGTTTGACAGTCGACTGCACATACAATCCTCCTTAACACCGCTTTGACACTCGACTTCACATAAATTTCTCCCTAACACTGGTTGACACTCGACTTCATGTACATTCCTCCCTAACACCGCTTTCACACTTGACTCCATGTACATTCCTCCCTAACCAGATAGTTCTAATCCCGCTTTGACACTCGACCTCACATACATTCCTCCCTAACACCGCTTTGACATTCGACTCCAAGTACATTTTTCCCTAACACCGCTTTATCACTGCACTTCAGATATATTCCTTGCTAACAGTGCTTTGAAACTCAACTTGAAGCACATTCATGCCGAACACCGTTACGCTTTGGCGGAGAAATTATCTGACTTCTATAGCTGAAATGACCCTAAACCTGATAGTTATGAAGCATACCTAACCCTATGTCCTAATCCCACTTTGACACTCAACCTGACATACATTCCTCCCTAACACCGCTTTGACAGTCGACTTCACATACATTCCTCCCTAACACCGCTTTGACAGTTGATTTCACATACATTCCTCCCTAACACCGCTTTGACATTCGACTTCAAATACATTCCTCCCGAACACCGCTTTGACACTTGACTTCATATACATTCCTCCCTAACACCGCTTTGACACTCGACTTCACATGCATTCCTCCCGAACACCGCTTTGACAGTCGACTTCACATACATTCCTCCCTAACACCGCTTTGACATTAGACTTCAAATACATTCCTCCCTAACACCACTTTGACATTCGACTTCACATACATTCCTCCCTAACACTGGTTGACACTCCACTTGACGTGCATTCCTCCCTAACACCACTTTGACACTTGACTTGACATACATTCCTCCCTAACAGAGCTTTGACAGTCGACTTCATGTACATTTCTCCCTCACTCCGCTTTAACACTCGACTTCACATACATTCCTCCCTAACACCGCTTTGACATTCGACTCCACATGCATTTTTCCCTATCACCACTTTGACACTGCACTTTAGATATATTCCTTCCTAACATTGCTGTGCAACTCAACTTCAAGCACACACATGCCGAACACCCAGCTTCAACATTACCCTAGTTACGCTTTGATGGAGAAATTATCTGACTTGTATAGCTGAAATGACCCTAAACCCGATAGTTATGAATGCATACCTAACCCTAAGTCCTAATCGCGCTTTGACATTCGACTCCAAGCACATACATTCCACAGACCTCCCTAAGACCGCTTTGACTCTCGACTTCACATACATTCCTCCCTAACACCGCTTTGGCACTCGACTGCACATACATTCCTCCCTAAGACCGCTTTGACTCTCGACTTCACATACATTCCTCCCTAACACCGCTTTGGCACTCGACTTTACATACATTCCTCCCTAACACCGGTTGACACTTGACTTCACATACAATCCTCCCTAACACCGCTTTGACATTCGACTCCAAGTACGTTTTTCCCTAACACCGCTTTATCACTGCACTTCAGATATATTTCTTGCTAACAGGGCTTTGAAACTCAACTTCAAGCACACTCATGCCAAACACCCAGTTACGCTTTGGTGGAGAAATTATCTGACTTCTATAGCTGAAATGACCCTAAACCTGATAGTTATGAAGCATACCTAACCCTAAGTCCTAATCCCACTTTGACATTCAACCTGACATACATTCCTCCCTAACACCGCTTTGGCAGTCGACTTCACATACATTCCTCCCTAACACCGCTTTGACAGTTGATTTCACATACATTCCTCCTAACACCGCTTTGACAGTTGATTTCACATACATTCCTCCCTAACACCGCTTTGACACTTGACTTCACATACATTCCTCCCTAACACCGCTTCGACACTCGACTTCACATACTTTCCTCCCTAACACTGGTTGACACTCGACTTCACATACATTCCTCCCTAACATCGCTTTGACACTCGACTTGACGTACATTGCTCCCTAACAGCGCTTCGACACTCGACTTCACATACATTCCTCCCTAACAATGGTTGACACTCGACTTCACATACAATCCTGCCTAACATCGCTTTGATACTCGACTCCATCTACATTCCTCCCTAATTAACCCGATAGTCCTAATCCCGCTTTGACACTCGATCTCACATACATTCCTCCCTAACACCGCTCTGACACTCGACTTCATGTACATTCTTCCCTAACGCCGCTTTGACAGTTCAGTGCATACATTCCTCTCTAACACCGCTTTGACCCTCGACTTGACATACATTCCTCCCTAACACCGCTTTGACACTCGACTTTACATACATTCCTCCCTAACACTGGTTGACACTTGACTTCACATACAATCCTCCCTAACACCGCTTTGATATTCGACTCCACGTACATTTTTCCCTAACACCGCTTTGACACTGCACTTCAGATATATTTCTAACAGTGCTTTGAAACTCAACTTCAAGCACACTCATGTCGAACACCCAGCTACGCTTTGGTGGAGAAATTATCTGACTTCTATAGCTGAAATGACCCTAAACCTGATAGTTATGAAGCATACCTAACCCTAAGTCCTAATCCCGCTTTGACACTCAACCTGACATACCTTCCTCCCTAACACCGCTTTGACACTCGAATTCACATACATTCCTCCCTAACCCCGCTTTGACAGTCCCTAACACCGCTTTGACATTCGACTTTAAATACATTCCTCCCTAACACCGCTTTGACACTTGACTTCACATACATTCCTCCCTAACACCGCTTAGACACTCGACTTCACATACATTCCTCCCTAACACTGGTTGACACTCGACTTCACATACATTCCTCCCTGACATCGCTTTGACACTCGACTTGACGTACATTCCTCCCTAACATGGCTTTGACAGTTGACTTCATGTACATTTCTCCGTAACTCCGCTTTCACACTCGACTTCACGTACATTTCTCCCTAACATCGCTTTGACATTCGACTCCACTTCCTTTTTCCCTAACACTGCTTTGAGACTGCACTTCAGATATATTCCTTCCTAACAGTGCTTTGAAAGTCACCCTCAAGCACACTCATGCCGAACACCCAGCCTCGACATTACCCTAGTTACGCTTTGGTGGAGAAATTATCTGACTTCTATAGCTGAAATGACCGTAAACCTGATAGTTATGAAGCATACCTAACCCTAAGTCCTAATCGCGCTTTGACACTAGACCTGACATACATTCCTCCCTAACACCGCTTTGACACTCGACTTCACATACATTCCTCCCCAACACCGCTTTGACACTGAACTTCACATACATTCCTCCCTAACACCGCTTTGACACTCGACTTCACATACATTCCTCCCTAACACTGGTTGACTTCAAGTACATCCTTCCCTAACTCCGCTTTGACACTCAACTCCATGTACATTCCTCCCTAACACCGCTTTCACATTCAACTAAACATACCTTCCTCCCTTACACTGGTGTTACGCTTTGGTGGAGAAATTATCTGACTTCTATAGCTGAAATGAACCTAAACCTGATAGTTATGAAGCATACCTAACTCCGAATCCCGCTTTGACACTCGATCTGAGATACATTCCTCCCTAACACCGCTTTGACACTCGACTTCACATACATTCCTCCCTAAGACCGCTTTGACAGTGGACTTCACATACATTCCTCCCTAACACCGCTTCGACATTCGACTCTAAATAGCACAGGTACATCTTTTAATCATAAGAAACATGTGTACCAAGTTTCATAATCATTCAATGACAGCTGACAACTGCAGCAAACTGTGGTGTACAGATGTACATGTGCACTTCAGCCAAACGCAAAACTAATTTGACCTAATTTGGAGAAAAATTAATATTTCATCTCAAAAATGGCACAGGTACATTCTCTAACCATAAGAAACATGTGTACAAAGTTTTGTAATCATTCAATGAGAGCTGACAACTGCAGCAAATTTACCATGTACATGTATACATATAGAGGCTTACATGTACTATTTACCTAAACAGAAAACTGTATCATTTGCCATAATTTGGAGAACAATTAATATTTCATCTCAAAAATACCACACGTACATCCTTCAATCATGAGAAACATGTGTACCAAGTTTCGTAATCATCCAATGAGAGCTGACAACTGTGCAGCAAACTTACCATGTACATGTACATGTATACATGTAGAGGCCTACATGTACAATTTATCTAAACAGAAAACTCTATCATTTGCCATAATTTGGAGAAAAATTTATATTTTGAATACATCCTCTAATCATAAGAAACATGTGTACCAAGTTTCATAATCATCCAATGACAGCTGACAACTGCAACAAACTTTCTACGTACAGATGTACATGTGCACTTCAGCTAAACGCAAAACTGTATAATAGGGATTTTAACATTGGAGCACCACAGGGGTAGTACCCCCAGGGGCATACCCACCCCCCATATTTTTTTTTATTTTTATAGATTTGTTTTGAATTTGCTTAACCAAAAACCTTATCATTTGCAGTCAGGGGACACCGTCACTGACAACCGACAACAACAACGACATCCTCTTTCCCCCCTCACAATATCTCCCCTTACTTCTGAAGGCAAGATAATAACAACATATTTAAACAATTTATTAAATGTTCATTCAAATTAAACTACTTAAAACATCAGTCCATCAATGTTTTCTTTCAAATGAGGTGGGCAGGTGTTTGTTTTATTAGTATTTTTTTCTTTTGGCCCACATATTATATTCCAAAACTTGAAGCACCATGAATAGAAAGGTGATGGCCGAGAATGTGCTGTGCAGTCTACTTTCATACATATTATATATATGTCAATTACAAAGACAAATATTTCCCCTAATTTGTGCAACATTAAAATTGCCAAAAGCTTTCTTGACTGAACCATGTGAAATTCACATAGTTAGATGGCATGTGTGACTACATATATGGTAGAATTTCGATGCAAGTCACAATTTTCTTCAGGAATTTGAAGATTGTAGGCAAGCAGTCCAACTATAATGTACTACAAAAGTTGTCTCCCCTCGCCAATTGCTGATTCCAGTAATATTGAACCAGCCAGCAGAATCCCAATGGAATTATAAATTAACTGGATTATCTGCATAGAAACATATCAGCTTTGTTTGTCTTGGAAAACCCAAACAATATAATTTACCATCAGTACTGATGTAGGAACTATTATCTGGGTCTTTGTGTCGTTGAAAAGGCACATGTCTAGACACATTGTTGTTCCCAGACTTGGCTATTGTATCCCCAGACTTGACTATTGCATGCATTGTCTCGTGATTCTTACATAAAGTATGAACCAAAAAACAGAAGACTTCGTCCCTTTCCGTTTCATAAGAGTTCCGAATTTTGCATGCACCTGGCTACCACGCACGTGAAACAGGAAGTAAAATTTGCCGCAGGAAATTGACAAAGTTAACAGGACCCACAACAGTGACAAAAGATTGGCTTGAAATAAATTTTCAATGGATTATTTCTTGGATTGTCCGTTCCTTCAGATAGATCTAGACTTGTACAGGTGTTTAAGAAAATAGATCACATTTTATGGTTTTGCTAAATGAAATTGTACTTGTCGCATGGACAGGTAGATTTGTTTTTCACTTGTCGCCGGGAAAATTCAATTGTCCGCGGCAGATACACAGGCGTTATTTCGAGCGCTGTAAGTAAAACACATCAAAATGTGGTAAACCATATAAAGTTAAGTTTATAGTCATCGTAAATTAGACTTGTGTTTTTATCTGGCAGATTTGGCAAAATTGTACGCGGCATACATTTGTATTGGCTTCACATTCATGTAAAACCTAGGCGCACGGCGACGCGAAACATAGAATCAATATTCCGCGGCCAAGTTTGTTATGGGGCAGCAAGGTTGACTTGGGCCAGTCAGGCCACAGGGACAAGTATCAATTGGATTGCATAAACATACCCATGTCACACCCCAAAGAGATAGAAGGGACGCCATCTTGAAATTCACTTTTCCGCCAGAAATTACCGGATTTCAGATTGAGAACAAATAAATGCAATTTATTCATACGTGGCGGTGTTGTGGTTTTCTTTTACACTTCATAACACAAATCCTGACTCGTAAAATGCGCTGTGATGCAGAGTTTTTGTAAAATCCTTTCTCAAATCAGCGGTTAAATTCCCCCGCTTCGAGCATCTTCACGGACATTGAATGACTGCCGTAGTCTCGAAGCCGAGATCATAACAATTACGTCGTGCACAAAGAACAACGCTGATTGGCTATGTTGGATGGATCAAGCTAGACCGACACGTTCGAGACTTTTGAATTTCGCGCACTGTCCACTGCAATAGTGTAAACAGCCAATCAGTGTTGTTCGTGGTGCGCGACGTAATTGTTATGATCTCGGGTTCCAGGCTACGACAGTCCCTCTTGCATATCACTCCAATTTCAACATCCGTGGTCTTTGAGGTGTGAGATGGGTATGGTATATGGAATTGAATTGATACTTGTCCATCATGTGAGTCAGGCTGTCAGTGTGGTTTTTACTATTAAGGAATAGACGAGTGATGCTCTCTTGAATATACCGGGTTGGGGAAATACACAGAATATAATTTATCTGTAAATCCACAACTATTATCCACTTCTCCACACATTAAGCCAAATTCCCTCCCTCCCTTCCTCCGTGTGTGGAATGAGTAATGAATGAATACACACGTACAGGGATATTTTGTAAACATAGAGGGCGCTGCGGTGCACCGATCTCGATGGGGGATTGCTGCATGATATTTTGCCAGTTCACATGTTGTGCGCTGAAGTTGTCGGGGGTTGACAAGCGACCAAAGACACGGGAATTCGGCAGTAATGTTATGTTTCCTGCACCATAGTTAATCAAGGAAGTATAATGTGTGTTCTGTTGGAAATGTGGTAGTTAATGACAAGATCGATGATAGCTTTGTCAGTTAACCCCATTTACACACTGCCAGCCAGCATCTTGATGGCTTCAAATCCCTCTTAGCAGGAGGGAATAACTGTGAATTTGTTTACATCCCACTTCCAAATATGGTAATACTAAACTGATGTATGGTAAGGCTACCCTCTTAACTCGATGGGTATTTTTCACTGGTGCTACACGAAAAAATCACATGGTGCTATATTCCCAAAATGCTGTTTGTTCTCTTATGCTTGAGAAAGTAGACGGCGGGCGTTGTTCGATCGATCGATCATGTTGTCCGACATGTCCGACTTAGTACTTACACTACTTGATGTTGTTGTAATTTTTGCCGCGTGAATTTATCAGTAAATGAACCCCAGTAAATCACAATCACATCTATTCTGTGCCATCATCCACCTCTAATTTTAGTTTTAGATTGCAATACTCACAAACATACGGGCCAACATACGGAGCCTTCATGTGTATTCCATAGCAGAAAGCCCAAGGAAAGTTACCAATCTCGAAACCAGAGCTATCCGGTCCTGTCCTCCCTACTATGCTCTGGGAGGGCGCTCGGCAGTGTAATGTTCTAAGTCCCTAGCCGCATCCGGTAAGTTCACATTGGCGACGAGTCGGATCAAACAACATTACGGTGAAACAACGCACTGTTGTAAACGATCTACACCCTATTTGGAACATTTTTTTGATGCAAACGACGTCAAAAACATTTTCAACCTCGTGTACTGGTGAACTCGCTGACCTCACAGCATGGCTACAGCATTACCTCAGTTTCCCGCTTTCACCATTTCGGACGAAGCTGGTGGAGTTGGCGTTCGCTGGAAGAAATGGCTAAGTAGATTTAACAATTTACTCGTAGCACTATCTGTTACTGAATTAGAACGAAAGAGAGCACTTCTTTTACATTATGTAAGAGAGGAAACTATGGACATATTTGACACTTTACCTGAAACGGGGGGTGAAAAAGATTTCACCAAAGCTGTCGATGCTCTCACTGCTTATTTTGCTCCCAAACAAAACACAGAATATGAAGTGTATAAATTCAGACAAGCTACACAACAGCCACAAGAAACTATTGATGCATTTCATACACGATTGCAACAGCTAGCTGCCACTTGTGAATTTCACTCCAAAGACCGTGAAATAAAAACTCAGATTGTGCAAACCTGTACATCCTCACGTCTTAGACGTCGCGCTCTTCGTGAATCAGACATGGACTTAGCTCAATTACTCAAAGCAGCCAGAGCTATGGAACTTTCTGAAAAACAAGCGTCTGGTATCGAGGAAAATTCTACCACTGTAAATAAACTCAGTACATTTGCAAACAAGGCTAAATTCAAATCACAGAACAAAGTTGTGTCAAAACAACAGTATTACAACAACAACACTGACAAACCCAGTCATCAGTGTCGTAACTGTGGAGGCGTATTTCCTCATCCTGGTGGTCGAGAATCTTGTCCCGCATTTGGTACAGAATGTCTGAAGTGTAAAAAGCCGAATCATTTCGCAAAATTCTGTTTGGCGACAACTTACAACAGTAGAAGACAAAACGAACGTTCGGCAACAGGTGGATTTCGCCGAAAGTGGAAAAAATCACCGAAACGTGTAAACAAGGTTATTTGAACAACCACGTGACCCTATTTCTAGCTCTGATGATGAGTATATATTCACACTGCATGATATTCACACTATGGGTTACTTACCAGACAAGTCAAAGAACTTTCCGCATTTTGCCGTAGACATCGATGGAGCTACCATTCCTGTTATGGCTGATACAGGAGCAGGTGTTAATCTTCTTGATGAACAGGACTTTGACAAAATTCAACCAAAACCAAAATTGAGTGATCCCCACATCAAACTGTATCCGTACAAGTCTACTGAACCAGTCCCAATACTAGGACAATTCAATGCCAACATCACATCGAATACGATGACTGTGATAAGCCCGGTTTACGTGATTCCGAGAGATACTCAAGGATTTGGTGGTTCTCTTCTCAGCTGGCGTACTGCAGTTGAACTTAACCTTGTGAAGATCATACAGGAAGTAAACCCTGTATCTCCTGCATCTACAGTTGATAGTCTAGTAGAAGAGTATGCAGACTTATTCACAGGGATAGGAAAGCTGAAAGACTTTCAAGTAAAACTGCATATAGATGACACAGTACAGCCAGTAGCACAGCCACACCGACGGATACCGTTCCATCTACGACAAAAAGTCGAAGAACAACTTGAGTTGGACGAGAAGTTGGGCATCATCGAGAAAGTCGATGGACCAACACCCTGGGTTAGTCCAGTAGTGGTTGCACCCAAGCCCAAAAATCCTGAGAAAGTTCGCGTTTGTGTTGATATGCGTTGTGCCAACCAAGCCATCCGCCGAGAACGACACATAACTCCAACAGTGGACGACATCATCAATGATCTGAACGGTGCAACAGTGTTCTCTAAGCTCGATTTGAACCAAGGGTACAACCAACTCGAGTTAGCGCCAGAATCGCGCTACATAACTACGTTTTCGACCCATAAAGGATTGAGACGCTATACCCGTCTAAGCTTTGGTATATCTTCGGCTGCTGAGATCTTTCAGAATGCTGTTGGTGAAGCCCTTAGTGGTCTATCGGGTGTCCTGAATATCAGCGACGATCTGCTCATTTATGGCAAGACCCAAGCCGAACATGATAGAAATCTTCGTGCAGCACTACAACGGCTTCGTGAAAAGCACATAACGCTAAATCCAAACAAATGTGTCTACAACAAGCATCAGCTGGAATTCTACGGGTACGTGTTTTCAGCAGCGGGTATGACCCCAGACCCGAAGAAGGTCGAAACAGTTCTCAACATGGACGATCCAAGCAATGCAACAGAGATACGCAGTTTATTAGGCATGATCAATTACAGTTCGCGATTCATTCCGAACTACGCAACGCTGACGGAACCCCTTCGTGTACTAACACACAAGGATGTGCCCTGGGAATGGACTGATAAACAGCAAAACGCGCTTTCATCTCTGAAACAGTCACTAGCTTCTACACCAGTCATGGCATACTTCGATTCTACCAAATCAACGGAAATCCTAGTCGACGCTAGCCCTGTAGGACTTGGTGCGATCCTTGTCCAAAAAGGTAATGATTCAGAGGAACCGCGTGTGATCTCCTATGCCAGTCGCGCACTGTCACCAGTTGAACAACGCTACTCGCAGACTGAACGTGAAGGTCTCGCAATAGTGTGGGCCTGCGAACACTTCAATCTCTACATCTATGGAAAGCCAGTGACAGTGATCACTGATCACAAACCGTTAGAGGGAATATACAACAATCCCAAGTCCAAGCCTTCAGCGAGACTCGAAAGATGGTCCTTGCGCTTGCAACCATACTCAGTAACTGTGAAATACAAACCTGGAGCGCAAAACCCAGCTGACTACATGTCACGTCATCCGAGTTTCATGACAGTTCCTAGCACCCGATCCGAGCGAATCGCGGAAGAGTATGTCAACTTCATTTGTGCAAATGCCGCACCGAAATCTATGTCACTTGATGAGATACGGTCCGCAACAAAAGTAGACCCATTACTTCAAACAGTCACGGAAATGTTGAAGACAGGCAACTGGAAATCAGGAAAACAGTTTCGTTCGTTTGCTTCAGCACAAAAGGAACTTTCAGTCTTACCTGATGGTATCATTCTGTGTGGAACGAGAATAGTTATTCCTCACAGCCTACAACGGAAAGTAGTCCAGCAAGCTCACACTGGCCATCAGGGCATCGTAAAGACAAAACGGCTCCTGAGAACAAAAGTGTGGTTTCCAGGAATGGACTCGTTAGTCGACTCAATAGTAAGCAGTTGCATCGCATGTCAAGCTGCCAACCCAGAGAATACAACCCGTCAAGAGCCGGTGCAAATGTCTGATCTCCCCCAAGCACCGTGGACTGAGGTCAGTGCAGATTTTTGTGGACCACTACCATGTGGAGATTATCTGTTGGTGGTCTACGACGACTATAGTAGATTCCCGGAGGTCGAGAGAATCAGTTCAACTTCCGCTAGAGCCACAATTCCTGCTCTTGATAAGATATTTGCAACTCACGGCATCCCAGAGACTTTGAAAACCGACAACGGTCCCCCATTTAACAGCGACGAGTTCAGTGAATTCATGAAAAGCCTTGATATTCATCACAGGAAAATCACCCCATATTGGCCTAGAGTAAATGGAGAGGCTGAGCGATTCATGAAAACGCTGGAAAAGGCAATCCGTACTTCTCACGTAGAAGGGAAGAACTGGAAACAGGAATTATATTCATTTCTTCGCAACTATCGTGCAACACCACATATCACCACCAAGTCTCCAGCAGAAGTTCTCTTCAATCGCGTGTTTCGTACCAATCTTCCGCAACTCCCACAGAAGTGTCAGGATGCAGAACTACGTAATACTGACACAAAGGCAAAACAGAAGATGAAACGGTATTCCGACAGAACGTCTCGTGTGTGCCATCGTCAAATATCAGTTGGTGATACTGTTCTCATCCGTGTTAAGAAAACCAACAAACTGTCCACTCCGTTCTCACCAGTGAAGTACAAGGTGATCAGCATCAAGGGTACCATGGTAACAGCGGAACGCGGCGAACATCGCGTTACGCGAAACTGTTCATTCTTCAAAGTGATCATCAGATTGATGACTACATCGACACACCGGTTACTTCATCTCCACAGGAGGAAAGGAGATATCCCCAGAGAGACCGACATCTTCCCAGTTATCTACAGAATTTTGAACTTACCTGAAATTATCACAGAATTCTGAACTTTACTCCAATTGTCATTATTTGTGATAACTGACATTCTGACATTAAGATAGTTAACTGCGAATGAGTTTAAAGTTTTAAAATGCAAGTTTGTGCAAGTTATTTTCAATGAACTTTAAGTTTCTATTGTGATCATCCACTAAGTGCTATCAGTGATTCCTACAGTGATTCATTCATTAGTGAAGTATGAACTGTGCGCATATCCGAGTACCAAAGGAACTACAGTTAAAGTGAGATCTGAGTGACATCATGTAGTATTGTCAATTACACGCAACTATAGGTTCCAAGGTTCAAGTTCTGAACATTAGAGTTTGAAAACTCAAGACTGTGAATATGAACTATGTGAAATGATTTAAGCGCATAAGTTTTAAACTCCAGTTGGAGAAAGTTTATTCTCAGTAAATGTTACACTTCTTTGCTGACTGAATCAGTATTTGGGAATATCAGTTAAAGTTGAAAAAGCAAGTTTAAAGTCTGTCAGCCATCTTTATAGAAACACAGTTTCATTCCAAAGTAAGGAGGGATGTAATGTTCTAAGTCCCTAGCCGCATCCGGTCAGGTCCGGGTTTTGTATGAGACATTACCGGAACTGGAATAAACGAGGCAGAGTTGTTACAGACGACCAAAGTACGTTTGTCAAGTTATTTGTCAGCTCTCGTAAATGACACCTAACGTGTCATCAAGACATCACAGGCAGTACGATCGGTCATTGGATAGAACACAAAATCCTAGAATTTAGAACATAACGAGAGCGTATCTGTGGAGATCAAGCCGACGTCCCGACGTCATGAATGTTACGAGCGCGTCTGAAAGATGACGTAGCCTACTAGAATTCTTTATGCATTCTTGCGAAACATTTTTTTATTCTGACGTCATGACGTTATGACACTGACCATGAAAATGACTCATGACTGACGTTCTATAAAGAATAGGATATGTTCCAAATGGAACCGGAAGGGGCCACGTGAAAGAATTTTTCAATGTATTATGGGACCAATTTTCAGCGACCGTCGTCCCAGGGGTTCGTCGGAGCGGCCAATTTTCCAGCGGAGAGCGACCCCTGGTGGCGAGGTTGGGAAAGTTACATCGACCGACAGCGAGCATGGCGAGTGATGCCCGGCAAACGTTTAAAATCATACTGCGCAGAGATACCCATTCGTTCGAGAAAAATAGACTCTGCCACACTCACAATGTACACCGTGCAGAAGGTTGGTCACCTGCAACCGCACACTTGCCTGCAGCCTTATCGTAATCATTGATCCCGGAGAAACGAGATGATATAGGTCTTTTTCTATTACCTACAGTAGTTCATGTAGCATTTGAAGGTTGACTATGTGGCAGAGATTGCTTGGCAAAACTTAGGGTAGGGTGCAGGGTTATCTCCCCTCCTCTCGGAAAGCCATTGAATTCTCAAACGCCTGAAGGCCGTAACGCCGTTCATAAAAATAGCCAAAGACCTGCATCGCCGCAAGGCCGCTAGTGTAAAAAAAATTAAATACAGAAATTTCAAACGCCTACAACTGCGGTTCTCGGAAAGACTTTGAATTCTCAAACGCCGCAACGCCGTTCATCTGAAAAGATAGAGACAGCCAACACCAGTATAATATCAGCCCCGACCACCAACCCCTATCAAAATGTTAAACGGTCAGATTCCGGTAAATACCCTGTTCAATGTCACAGACAGCAAACCGTAAAGTGTCCGTGTGTAGGGTACCGTGTGTAGAGCGAGCTCTTCTGGTGGAAATGTTCAAACACAGCAAAACCGCAACGCCGGTAACACCGTGAATCGTCTGCCGT
Source organism: Hanleya hanleyi (assembly GCA_036873755.1). Lineage (NCBI taxonomy): Eukaryota > Metazoa > Mollusca > Polyplacophora > Lepidopleurida > Hanleyidae > Hanleya > Hanleya hanleyi. The sequence continues at coordinate 39,666 of JAVTVY010016029.1, read as the reverse complement.
ACATGTACCGGTAGTCTGAAAAGCCGAAAAGCCGCAACGCCGCTGGGATTAACGAGGAAACCCCGTGAACTCCGCAAGGCCGCTGGTGAAAAAAAAGAGAACACTGTCCGCGTTAATGCAAACGCCGACAATAGCAGTTGTCAAACGCCGTAACGCCATTTCTATGAAAAGATACATTACCGTAGTAGTATAGGCCGACAGGCAAAGTGATTTAGCACTCTCAGCCCCGACCACCGACCCCTTATGAAAATGTTTCAAACGCCGCTACGCGGTGTTGTATAAAAGACACTCTTCGCCAATTTCGTGATCCTTACATGGAAGATGGACCTCATTTCGCTCCGTGTACGATTGTACACTCTTTCGGAGACCGTAGAGATCTGGGGCTGGCAGACGCCGACACTGTTAACTAGTATAACTGCGCCTATGTCTATTGGGCGTATATCGGGAGAAACTGATTGGAGCAATGCCGCCAGTCTATTGGCTGGAATTGGCGGGCATGTCTGCCTTTGTTTGCTTCAATCCTCTCAAGCTCCCAGTGTTTAACTAGCAGCTGTGTTGTGTACGGTATGACCGTATACTTTATACGCCCCCTCTTTTTAGGTCCCTTTAGCGTAATGTCTGAGAAGAAAATGATATATTTTCTGGGTATAACAAAACGTTTCGGTGACTGTGAAAATCCTGATATATATACTTTTCAATATTTTAAATATCAAAAACCAGGAATATCAACAACTCCATCAGGGTGTGATATATAATTCTTAATAACCGATTTATTCGGTATATACAGTAGTCAGGTGAAAACCTAGACATGCATTTTGTAAATATATATAGCAGTCAGGTAGTATATCTGAAGTTATATCAGATACGCAATGTAGAGTTTGATAACTCGGATAATAAATCCATAAATGTGTACATTTTTGTACACAACCAGCATAGATACCGTGTAATGGTAGCTTCGCATCCTTCATAAATTTTGACGCCGAATTAGAAAGTTTTCTGCGAGGCAAGCGTAGTACTTTGCCACGAATCAAAACACTCCAGCGGTACGGTTGTACCTATTTTAGAGTCGACAACGAGGTCTAAGACAACAGAGGAGTATATCTCTGTTTAGAGTGGAATCGCAAATCTCAAGCGATATGTTGGAATTCTAGACGTCCAACTGGACGCAATAACACAGCGGCAGTCCGCCAATAGTTCATTTGTGTGTTAGAATTCTACATCTGTTCAGCTCTAGCTGGACTAAATGCATATGATCGGCACAATTAGCGCCCCTCATTTGTCGACCTCATATTATTATTATAATAATATCAAGGGAGATTTATGATATAGTTTCCTGGTGAAACACAGTATGGCTGTGTAGCTACCAGGTACATCAGAGCCCTTGAGGGGTACAGCGCCGGCTAAAACCGATAATAGTTTATCCAGCTGCTGCCCTTAATGCGAAGCAAACACAGGGGTTTAACCCAGAACTCAGTGTGTGTTTACCATCAACAGTATCTCTAACTGTTATCATGTCAAAGTGTTATCAATTGACAGCGGTCAGGGTTGGATCCGATTACAGATACACCCATGCACTGGCGGTGACAAATGCTATAGTTTGTCTGATTTGACGGGCTTTGGCCATGTGTGTCAAATGTGTCGAATTAACGACTAGCGGTTTTTCGTCTTTGCAGAGAGTTTTTCTGCCTGGCATCGTTTAACAATACCAGAAAATCTACAATTTATGTAGTATCTTAACAGTATACGGTAATATATACTGTCCGAACAATATACGGTAATGTATACCGTCTTGTGGACAATGACGACCGTCTGTGGCGTAGTCATTAGTAAACTAAGTATGTATTCATAACTTAGTGTACAGGGCAGTCTTATGTTGGGTCTGAGACTAACAATCAAGACATGCACAAGGATCAGTGATAAACGAGAGTTTAAAACCGATTCACGTGTTTGGATAGTAGGCCCGAAGGCACGACTCCATAATAATATAAACTATCCGGTAAGCCACACCTGTACATTAATGGTTGTAGCTCAGCTCAGCTATAGTCGTTAATTCGACAAATTTGACACACATGGCCAAAGCCCGTCAAATCAGACAAACTAAAGCATTTGTCACTGCCAGTGGGTGTATCTGTAATCGGATCCAACCCTGACCGCTGTCAATTGATAACACTTTGACATGATAACAGTTAGAGATACTGTTGATGGTAAACACACACTGAGTTCTGGGTTAAACCCCTGTGTTTGCTTCGCATTGAGGGCAGCAGCTGGATAAACTATTATCGGTTTTAGCCGGCGCTGTGCCCCCTCAAAGGCTTTGATGTACCTGGTAGCTACACAGCCATACTTTGTTTCACAAGGAAACTATATCAAAAATCTCCCTTGATATTATTATAATAATAATATGAGGTCGACAAATGAGGGGCACTAATTGTGCCGATCATACGCATTTAGTCCAGCTGAAGCTGAACAGATGTAGAATTCTAACACACATATGAATTATTGGCCGACAGCCACTGTGTTATTGCGTCCAGTTGGACGTTTAGAATTCCAACATATCGCTCGAGATTTGCGATACCACTCTAAACAGAGATATATTCCTCTGTTGTCTTAGACCTCGTTGTCGACTCTATAATAGGTACAAACGTACCGCTAGAGTGTTTTGATACGTGGCAAAGTACTACGCTTGCCTCGCAGATCAAAATTTATGAACGATGCGAAGCTATACCATTACACGGTATCTATGCTGTTCGTGTACAACAGTGTACACACTTATGGATCTAGTATCCGAGTTATCAAACTCTACACTGCGTATCTGATATAACTTCAGATATAATACCTGACTGCTATATGTATTTACAAAATGCATGTCTAGGTTTTTACCTGACTACTGTATATACCGAATAAATCGGTTATTACGACTTATATATCACACCCTGATGGAGTTGTTGATATTCCTGGTTTTTGATATTTAAAATATTGAAAAGTATATATATCAGGATTTTCACAGTCACCGAAACGTTTTGTTATACCCAGAAAATATATCATTTTCTTCTCAGACATTACGCTAAAGGGATCTAAAAAGAGGGGGCGTATATAGTATACGGTCATACCGTACACAACACAGCTGCTAGTTAAACACTGGGAGCTTGAGAGGATTGAAGCAAACAAAGGCAGACATGCCCGTCAATTAGACTGGCGCCATTGCGTCCAATCAGTTTCTCCCAATATACGGCCAATAGACATAGGCGCTGTTATACTATTTAACAGTGTCAGCGTCTGCCAGCCCCAGATCTCTAAGGTCTCCGAAAGAGTGTACAATCGTAGACGGACCGAAATGATATACATTACCGTATATCTGAGATATCGAAATGATATCTGGTATTTACCATAATGCCCAGCGGATGATTTTCCGCTAAGGCGAAAGCCGACTTTCGTAAAATCGACAAATTTGACACATAAAGGGTGATAGCCCGTCAAATTAATAACAAAGCTACAAGAAGTGACTGAAATGTAAGAAATATATGAAATATATTCAGTACTTACACAGATTGTCAGCACACCAGACAGCATGTTTTGAAACCCACCATTACGGGTTAACTGAAAATAGATTCAGAAACAGACATACTGAGGGATACCCGCATAGCGGAAGGATTCTCCTATTAAAATGAAGTAATTTCTGCTAGTCACAGTTTACTTCTTGGAGAATGAGGGCTAATAATTCCTATATGAGAATTGACTTGACTTTTGTGGTGTATATAAACATATGCCATCAGTATAATACTGAGAAGATCTGATCATGTTGATGACATGTTATGATCTGCGTTGAGACTCCCTGACGAGGGTTAATCGCTAATTCGTAAAATATGAATTAAAAAAACAACCCGAAACTCTGTTTCTGTAAATATATTTCTACAGAATTTACCCGCAGTTTGATAACTAAGGGCAGAAGTCGGAGTCTGAGCTACAACCATTATTGCATAGGTGTGGCTCCCTCGGATTGTATATATTATTACTTCTGATTGGACAAGAATACATCTAACGGACAGGAACGAATATGAAACATGAAAATGGTGGCCTCTGATTGGACAAGAATCTTCTTGAATTGTAAATATACCCAACGCGGCTCCCCCCAGCGTGGGTATGATGTAACATTGGGGAGAATAAACTATATGAAAAAAAACTTCTTGTTGTTGTTCTCTCATGTGTCATCCTTGTTGTTGTTGCTGTTGTTGTTCTCTCTCCGGTCTATATCATAGTGTTATGTTAGAGTGTTAAAGCGTAACGACGGGCGTCGAGGGGGTCACTGCATTTCGAAGAATTAGTGACAATTCCATGGAATATCAGAGCTTCTGAGCTATTTCACCAGGGCGTTGAAGCATTAAGAATGGCTTTGGTGGGCGTTGATACAAGATGACACCTCACACGACGCATTCGCACCGCGGATGGTCCATCTCTACACCAAATAACATCCTTCACTGCTAAAAAATGCCCACTTTCGCTACTACTCGTACTGATGACGTCACCAATGACGTCACAGATGCTGTGGATATCCCTCAACTCGGAATGTACATCCCGAGAGCTACAACATGACACCTCCCAGGATGCATTCGGACCAAGGATGGTTCCTCTCTACTCCGAATACCTTCCTTCACTGCCCCAAAATGTCCACTTTCGCTACTACTCCTACTGATGACGTCAACAAGGACGTCACCGATGCTTCGGACATGCCTCAACTCGGAATGTACACCTCGAGAGCTACAAAATGACACCTCACACGACGCATTCGGACTAAGGATAGTCCCTCTCTACACCAAACTCACCCCCACGCACCCACAAAATGTCCACTTTCGCTACGACTCGTACCGATGACGTCATCAATGACGTCACAGATGACGCGGACATCCCTCAAATCGGAATGTACACCCCGAGAGCAGCAAAAGACACCTCACACGACGCATTCGGACCAAGGATGGTCCCTCTCTACCCCAAACACACCCCTACATAGCACCCAAAATGCCCCCTTTCGCTACTACTCGTACCGATGACGTCACAGATGACGGGAACATCCCTCAAATCGGAATGTACACCCCGAGAACTACAAGATGACACCTTCCAGGACGCATTCGAACCGTGAATAGCCCATCTCGACCCCAAATACCTTCATGTACTGCCCGAAAATGGCCACTTTCGCTACTACTCGTACCGATGACGTCACTGATGACGTCACAGATGACAGGAACATCCCTCAAATCGGAATGTACACCCCGAGAACTACAAGATGACACCTTCCAGGACGCGTTCGAACCGTGAATAGCCCATCTCGACCCCAAATACCTTCCTTCACTGCCCCAAAATGGCCACTTTGCTTACTACAACCAACTGCGCATGCGCAGATTGACACGACTTGCATTCAAAAACACGCCATTCTGATTCTACCCCACACAAGCTTCACTTTGACACCTTCCACGACCCATTCGAACCCATGGCGGTCCATCTCTATCCTGAACATACACCCACACACACACCCAAAATGCCTGTTTTCTATACTACGGCCAGACTGCGCATGCGCAGACTATTGATCACGGACGAACCATTAGCCAAGTGGGATGCTCCTGCATGAGAGCTTCAAAATAAGACCTCATACGACATCATCGGTCCATTAGGGGCTCACCTAGACCCCAAAACGTCCACCCCGTATGGGTCTGTAGCCCCATAGCCATGCACTATAGGATTATGGGCTTACCCAGGCCGCGGTGACTTTTTCCAAAAATGTCACCGCTTAACTCCGGGACCCTTCTCATCATGTTCTACATAACGAGACGAGTAAAACGCGACCCCACAACCTATACCGCAAATGTCGAGAAGAAGGTTTCCTAGGGGGACAAACATTGATCCTATACCCCCAGTATGGGACTATATGGGGCTATATCGTACTTTTTCAAAAATTTCACCGTTTCGTGCCGGGACACTTCCTATCATGTTCTAAATGACGAGACTAAGAAAACGAGACCCCCACAACCTATACCGCAAATGTTGAGAAGTAGGTTTCCCAGGATGGTCCTATACCCTCCATACCCCATATAGGCATTTTCCCGGATTTTTAGATAAAGTCCGTATTCCGTATTTTTTCAGGAAGAATTTTACATACACCCACCCTGGAACTAGGGGGAGATAACTCTATTGATAGACAAGCCCCGTTAAGTCCGGCGACCTATATACCCCCGATACCCCATATAGGCATTTTCACGTAATTTAGGATAAAGTCCGTGTTCCGTATTTTTTTTTTTTCAGGAAAAATTTTAAATGCACCCACCCATGCTTGAAATATACTTCACTTTGATACCTCATACAACTCCATCGGCCCATTAGGGGCTCCCCTAGATACCAAAACGTCTATTTCCATACCCTTGGGCCACCACGCATGCGAAGAATGGTGACAACACACGAGCCACTAGTCCAGTCAGATGCCCCTTCACGAATGCTTCACTTTGATACCTCACTCGACCCCATCGGACCATTAGTAGCTCCCCTAGCTCCAAAACGTCTATTTGCATACCCTTGGGCCACCGCGCATGAGCAGAATGGTGACAACGCACGCGCCCCTAGTCCAGTCAGATGCCCCTTCATGAATGCTTCACTTTGATACCTCACTCGACCCCATTGGACCATTTGTGGCTCCCCTAGCTCCAACACGGCTATTTCCATACCCTTGGGCCACCGCGCATGCGCAGAATGCCGATATGTCAACCCCACACCCAGCCCATTAGATGCCCCTTCACGAATGCTTCACTTTGATACCGCAGTCGATCCCATTGGACCATTTGTGGCTCCCCTAGCTCCAACACGGCTATTTCCATACCCTTGGGCCACACGAGTTGTCTCCCTTGCGTCAGTGCGTGCAGATGGCGCTATGGTTAGGATCGATGCCGTGATGTGGAAAGGGCGTCCCCACACCATCCTGGAGTCGCCATTTTGTTTGTTGATTTTCTGCGGAGATACACTCGACCCTAGGGTGGTACAGATGCTAGACTGATCCTATTAACATGGTACAACACCTATAGATTATGTTTATTACTAGGACGTCAGCGAAATACTAGTGCCCATCCTCCGCATGGCAGAACTGTACAACCCAGAACAAGTCTAGACATGCCTTGATCACGTGATCGTCATGGGAAACCCCCACTGGGGAACTCCCCTGGGAAACCCAGCCACATGACCTTGACCTCTGTGACCTTGAAATGAGGTCGAAATGAGGTCAATAAGACATGTGCCGTCCTTTATATACTACTCAGGTAAGCTTACCTGCATGCATAGAACAGTTGATGCCAAAATAGGGGACAAAGGTTCCAGTCTAGTCCATATGGAACTTATTACCTGGGGTGGTCAGGATATATTAGATTGACCAATATATATTAAGGGATGTGGATCTCACTACTACAAATGTCATCACCAGTCCGTAGCACTGGATTAAAACAATAGGTCCCTCATAGATAACACGTCTCACACGGAACCACCAAAAGCAAAAGCAGGGGACAGGTGATAATACTGTTATGTGGAATACGGAATAGGTCTTGGATTATGGACGCGGATATTCTTTAATTACAACACATATAAGGGAAGTGGGAAGAGGTGCCGACATACTGACTGCGTCACAGAATAATCTTCTGGTTAACCTATTCTAAAGCACATACCAAGAATCTAACGATTCGTGATATGTGTTGTATCTCAGGTACGCTTTTATTGTACCTGTTCATGTGGCAACTTGGACGATATGACCACACGGCCCCTAGCACCGGCATAAGCGGTATTAGATACAAATCTAGAGAGCTATGATGGAAATGCTCTGACAACTCGTATACTGGTAATTGGTGAGCTGTTTAATGGACGACGGCTGAATTATGGCTGACGGAGTGGATGCTTGTAATAGACATTACATGTAAGACTAAGTTTTGAACAACATGGTTAAACAACTACTTGGTAGGGGAAATCATGTATCAACCCCTATTCTAGACCTCAAACCACGAAAAACATATAAAATTTACAAAACTATTTCAACATAATTGCAGTTATCTTCAGGGATAAATTATAATATAATTATATTCCTACATTGTGAAACGCCCTGCCAGAAAATACTGACTCGGTGAGAATCGAACTCACGGCTTAGGAGATACCGAAATGGATTGAATTAACGAGCTGAACTCGGTAGCTTAGTCGGTAGAGCAGTGGGACGGTATCCCCTAAGTTGTGAGTTCGATTCTCACCGGAGCCAGTATTTTCTGGCAGGGTGTCTCACAATTTAGAAATATAATTATGTTATAATTTATTCAAATATCATTATTAAGGAAGCCGACACAAAAGATACTGATACCTGACACAATCCAATTGGACCACTATGGGTCCACCTAAATCCCAAAACGTCCACCTCGATCTGCCTGCCTACTGCGCATGCGTCATCATCACTTTAAAAAAGTCAACGCATGCCCTCGAGACCCATCCCACCGTGTTCCGCTCGAGACGAAGGAAACAAGGGGCCACACCCCATACCGCAAATGTCCATGAGTGGGTTCCCTAGTAGGACTATCATTGTGCACTGCGCCAGAATGGACCTAAAATATCTACCCCAGACCTGCAAAAATTTATGCAGAGTTAACTACTGATATTTGACAATCTCCAAAGTAGACGAATAATTAAAATGGACAGACTTTAGACATGCACGTTGATATATATTTGACCAAACAATTGGATAAATTAGTCATTAATCACACGGACTTAAAGTATTAAAGTATGTTGGCAAACTATATTTTGAATAAATACTGAAAAAGTAGACTTCAAATAAACGGTTTGATTTTTACAGTAAAATTGGTCCATTTGGCCTATCCAAATGCAACGGTTCACTCAAGCGGAAGCACTGGGGCAATGATTGGTCAAACTGAGCTCTGACAGATGCCCGCGCTGATCTTTTAGTGTAGATTTGAGTTTATCCTTCGAAAAGTAGACATTTCAGCTGTTGATGACAGTTTTGAGAGAATATTAAACACACTATTCATTTTCAGTTGATATGAATGCTCATTGTCTATAAAAGTCGGTTTTGTGGGATATATATCGGGTGATTTCTGATAAACGGCAGGCTTCGAATATGCCTTGTGCCTCGAATATACATGTAAAACTAGTTACAAGCGTCTGGTCCGTCAGTCATAATTCAGCCGTCGTCCATTAGGGAATATCCGCGTCCATAATCCAAAGACCTATTCCATATTCCATAGAACAGTATTAGCACCAAATTCAAAAAGACAATCATAGTATACATAAAGACAGGCTTGTTTCCTGCAAGAGAGAAGCGGTCAACAGTTTTCAATGATGCCGGCAAGACATCAAGATGTTTCAAAAATATCAAATCCGTATCGCTGATCAGTATTCTTAATCAATAATATTCGTTGTAAAGTCGTTATCTAAAGAATGATGTATCACAGTCACGCTTTGATTGTGACTGTTGATATGAGTACCATGAGGATCTTGAAGTACATGGGTTCATACGGCCCTAGCCCCGGGTTAAGCAGAATTAGACACAAGTTACGAAAACGTAACGCCATAGATCTTGCACGCTACGCTCGTATTTTGCTATCAGCATGCGATATGTATCGCCAAATTTGAGAAACTTTGAGTGGAGGCGCTTGATGGCGTAGCCCTGTTTTATAAGTTTCTGCAACAATGTTTTGTGACATTGATTAAAATCGTCACATTTAACACAGGATCTAGCAAATGCTACTAGGCGTGATATGTATACGCCATATGCAGGTCCCACTGGAATATTACTGTCCAGAAAGGGATAGTTTACGATGTCGAAATTGTAATCATCTCTTTTGTCATACAGTCGACGAGAGAGAAGACCCGCTTCATTTTTATAGAGATATAGGTTTTTGGTTATTGTAATTAAGACAGAAAACCAAGATCAAGAGAATGCAGGAAGATATTTCAGGAGAGGGGCATACGAGTACTCCTGTCTTCAGGTGAGTCACCTATATATATCAACAGACCAGCCAGAGTGAGTGAATGAGTGTAGGATTTAACGTCGTTTCTCAAGAAGGTTTCAGTCATGACATGGTCGTGCCTACAGACCCTATTATGCTGGCCACTGATCAGGCTAGCTAGTTCAGCACCCTGCTTCAGCTTCCCTATGAGTCTAACCCAGAATATATTTTTAATCGATGTATAACTGGTATATATTTTAGCTGAAGTTGTCAAAATTATCATAAATGTAAGATTATTGGAATATTAGGAACAGTTTATCTAATTTTATCACATTTAAACCGGTTATCAATAACTGAAAAACCGGCACCACGTTATAAACATATATAAGAGAGACCACGAGACCACGTGCTGTGGACCAGTATCGACGACACCGGGGTAAGACAGCGTTGTCAAAGGATTAATGTGGAAAGACCCCATTAGGTCATCTGCTCAAGTCCAGATAAATTCTATATCTTCGCAGAGGGTTTACCTGGAGATATTTGGTGATTCGAATGACTTCTTGAGTCGTTGCCTCTATTACACAATCTCGTGCATTTCGGTATCCCAAGCTTGCAGTTTTTGCTTTGACTTCCGATGTCGATTTCAGCTCGACATGAAAGTGGTTTGGCCAGCAATAAAATTCTAACCTGTCACATATCATACCTCGCAGCGGATTGGCATAATCAGCTAGCTTAGCGCGTTCACGGATTGGTTTAATTAGAGGAAACCCCTTTATCTATTTATATCCAGACCTGCTATCTGTAACTACCTAAAAGACAGAGTATCGATCCTAATAGATCGATCGATACACTGTCTCGTGATGATGAAATAAGATCGGTGCCCCGAGTTTAAGTCATACACTGGAATTTTTATCTTATTATTTTGCTCGTCGTTGAGAGATCCTCGTTGAGAAATGACAATTTATACTGTATCTCCTTAATGCACACTTTGACAAGATCAATTTAATAAAATCCCCTCTTGTACAAATTCAAGTTAGCCCTTAACTAACTTAAGTTAAGTAAGTTAGGCAAGTGCATTGTTAAAGCGGTTCACAGCGGTTCGTTCATGCACTCTCTTTCCAATCTCTTTAACATGGGCGGTGTTTTCTTTTATCTATTGACTATTGGGATAATTATGATACATATGGATACCATTGTTCTTACCAAATTGAGAACAATTTTGTCAACTTCAGGTAAAAAATAGTCCAGTTATCACTGATCATAAATATATCATAAAGAGATATATGAGACTGGGAAAATGTCTCAATGCACCTGCCGGAGCTATCGGCACAGCTATACTGTTAAGGATTATCTTGAATTCTGTGTCAGTTATAGCTTAAGCGAGTGTTGAACGCGCTCCTATTTAATTGTTAATATACCTAAATGAAAAGATAATCGAAAGAGTATTATACTCCAATGTCAATACTTACAATACTTGTCTTGTCCATCGGACGGATAACTATGATATATGTAGCTCGAAATGTGTGTTCAGGATGACAATCTATATTTCTGCCAGTCGAATGTTACAGCCGTAACTGCTGTGAACTAAGAATTTTGCTTTATTGGGTCTATTTGGAATAGGCCAACTTTAGGCCACTTGTATAAATGCTCGTTCGACGAAGCGCGCGTCCGTGAATGAGTGATTTAGTCTGCTGCTGACTTAGCAGAGGCGAGTGTAGAAATCTGTTTCATAGGTTCAAAACTACCTTTTTTGAATCTGCGTAAAGGATCAGTAGAACAACACACTTGCAAATTTGAAATACACGCCAATTCAATAGCCCTGAAAAGTTGATCGCTCCCCTTGGTTGTTCTGGCATTCTCAAATGGGTATAAAAGAATGGCCGCGCTCAATGACCTCTGAAAAATGACAAACGGCATGTAATAATCCGTGTTTTGGTAATGTGAATCCTGCGCATTGCCCAATAGCCCCGGTGACGTTTAAGGGAAATGCAAGAATTTATTTTTAGCCCAAATCAAAATGTTCATCACCCACCTCCGGGACCTGGTCCAAAATAGGCCTATGTCACTCTCCGACACAATATCTTTCGAATGACGTTTTCACAATATCTCAGGTCGTGTGGTTATCGAGTTACAAAAACACGAACAGACAGTGGCTATAGTTGTAGAGGTTTTTATTGCTGTAACATTCGACTGGCAAAAGTACTGATTGTTACTGATGGGCAAGACAAGTATTGTAAGTATTGACATTGGAGTATAATATTCTTTCAATTATCTGTTCAATTAGGTATATTAAAAATTAAATAGGAGCGCGTTCAACACTCGCTTATACTTTTAACTGGCACAAAATTCAATATAATCCTTAGGAGTATAGCTGTGCCGATAGCTCCGGCAGGTGCATTGAGACATTTTTCCAGTCTCCTATCTCTTTGGGATATATTTATGATCAGTGATAACTGGATTATTTTTTATCTGAATTTTGACAAAAAATTTCTGAATGTAAGCATAATGGTTCTTTCTTAGAAGAGTAGAACAATGGTATCCACATGTATCATAATTACCCCAATAGTCAATAGTTAAGAGAAAACACCGCCTCATGTTAAAGAGATTGGAAAGAGAGTGGATGAACGAACCGCTGTTAAGCCCTATAACAATGGACCTGCCGGTGCTATCAGCGCAGCTCTATTTTTTAATGACTAATTTGTACAAGAGGGGATTTCATTAAATTGATCTTGTCAAAGTGTGCATTAAGGAGATACAGTGTAAATTGTCATTTCTCATCGACGATGTCTCAACGACGAGCAAAATAATAAGATTAAAATTCTAGTGTAGGACTTAAACTCGGGGGCACCGATCTTATTTCATCCTCGCGATCCAGTGTATCGATCGATCTATTAAAATCGATACACTGTCTTATGTAGTTACATATATCAGTTCTGGATATAAATAGAGAAAAGGGTTTTCTCTAATTAAACCAATCCGTGAACGCGCTAAGCTAGCTGATTATGCCAATCCGCTGCGAGGTATGATATGTGACAGGTTTGAATTTTATTGCTGGCCAAAACACTTTCATGTCGAACTGAAATAGACATCGGAAGTCAAAGCAAAAACAGCAGGCTTGGGATATCGAAATGCACAAGATTGTGTAATAGAGGCAACGACCCAAGAACTCATTCGAATAACCAAATGTCTCCAGGTAAACCCTCTGCGAAGATTTAGGATTTACCTGGACTTGTGCAGATGTCCACATTAATCTTTTGACAATGCTGTCTCACCCCGGTGTCGTCGACACTGGTACACACAGCATGTGGCCTCCTGGTCAACATGATGCCGGTTTTTCAGTTATTGATAACCCGTTTAAATGTGATAAAATTAGATAAACTATTCCTACTATTCCAATAATCTTACATTTATGATAATTTTGGCTTCAGCTAAGAGACATGTGGGTTTCACTTCTTAATCCGAGGCGTGTCCTCCTCCTCCTCCTCCTACTTCATGAGATCCCTTGGTCACCCTTCAGGAGAATGGGTCGACTGCGCATGCGTGATGAGTATTATAGAAAGGGCACAGCGGATCGCATAGGTGTGGCGCGGGATAGGGTGGGGCGAGAGACCTGTGGTTTTCACTACCTGAGATTCCATGGGCCAGGTTTGCACCCTACAGTAGAATAGGTCGACTGCGCATGCGCGATGAGTAGTGCGCGATGAGTAGTATAGAAAGGGCACGCGATTTCCCTATTTTAATTAATCACTGCGGGTTCTTTGTGTGTTCCTGTCTGGCTTACGTCCCGTGGTAGGGATATTCATGTCCGTTCAAACACCTGGCTAACCTATAGATATAGAATATATGAGGGTCGGCTCAGATCCCCTGGGTGGGGACATGCCCCTGAGGACAGTGGGTGGGTTCAATGAAAGCTCGTATGTATAAATCTCGCGAATCACAAGGCATATTCGACGCCTGTCGTTTATCAGAAATCGCCCGATATATATCCCACAAAACCGACATTTATAGACAATGAGCATTCATGTCAACTGAAAATGAATAGTGTGTTTAATATTCTCTCAAAACTGTCATCAACAGCTGAAATATCTACTATATGAAGGATAAACTCAAATCTACACCAAAAGATCAGCGCGGGCATCTGTCAGAGCTCAGTTTGACCAACCAGTGCCTGAATGCTGCGATGTTTCGCTTGAGTAAGCCGTTGCATTTGAATAGGCCAAATGTATGGTGGCCGATAAGGGACATCGCTGCATTGTTTCAGGTATGTGGTTTGGTAACACGAAGGCAGGATGCGAAGCGCGAAGTCCAAACACGAAGCCAGGATGCGAAGTGCGAAGGCAGGATGCGAAGCGCGAAGTCCAAACACGAAGGCAGGATGCGAAGCGCGAAGGCAGGATGCGAAGCGCGAAGTTCAAACACGAAGGCAGGATGCGAAGCGCGAAGGCAGGATGCGAAGCGCGAAGTCCAAACACGAAGGCAGGATGCGAAGCGCGAAGGCAGGATGCGAAGTGCGAAGTCCAAACACGAAGGCAGGATGCGAAGTGCGAAGGCAGGATGCGAAGCGCGAAGTCCAAACACGAAGGCAGGATGCGAAGCGCGAAGTCAAAACAAGTGCCACTGCGCATGACCCGATGAAAGCGAGGCCAGGCCGCCATTTGAATTATTTTATTTACCAATGCCGAGATCAGAGTATAGTCGCCTTTCTCGTCGGGATGGTTTACATGAAGAATGAAGTCTGTATATGCTTAGATACACGAGTACAAGACCAGTCTTTCTTTATTACCGGAACCATTTCGTCACTCGATACAGTCAAAATCGCTGATTTTCTTGATTCAAAGTATAGCTCATTTATGCTCGATTTTATTGAAGACAGCGTCATCCGTCAATATTTTAACGTCGGATATATCGTCGGAAATTCTTCATATCAATCACGACATCTGCTATACAATAATAATATGGTCGGAAATTTTACATAAGATTGGAAAACATACAATAAATGTTTCACAGAAACCAAGCATAATAGTATTACATATCATAATGTATCACAGAAACTTAACATATTAAATACTGGTATATATAATTGTATCACAGGACCACAATATGATTACAAAATATGGAGGACGACAAATGAAGTTGGACGCAAAATTAAAACTAAACAGGAAAAAAAATAAAGGATCAAATTTTTTAAATCCCCAGCCTTGATAATAAATTTGACTAAATCAATCAGTTGTCGGTAACAAAATCTCTCAGCATTAAGAATACTGGAAAATTTATGGTGGTAACACGAAGGCAGGATGCGAAGCGCGAAGTCCAAACACGAAGGCAGGATGCGAAGCGCGAAGGCAGGATGCGAAGCGCGAAGTCCAAACACGAAGCCAGGATGCGAAGCGCGAAGGCAGGATGCGAAGCGCGAAGGCAGGATGCGAAGCGCGAAGGCAGGATGCGAAGCGCGAAGGCAGGATGCGAAGCGCGAAGGCAGGATGCGAAGCGCGAAGTCCAAACACGAAGGCAGGATGCGAAGCGCGAAGGCAGGATGCGAAGCGCGAAGATGCGAAGCGCGAAAGTTCAAACACGAAGGCAGGATGCGAAGCGCGAAGTTCAAACACGAAGGCAGGATGCGAAGCGCGAAGGCAGGATGCGAAGCGCGAAGTCGTGTTTGGACTTCGCGCTTCGCATCCTGCCTTCGCGCTTCGCATCCTGCCTTCGCACTTCGCATCCTGCCTTCGTGTTTGGACTTCGCGCTTCGCATTCTGCCTTCGCGCTTCGCATCCTGCTTTCGTGTTACCAAACCACATACCTAGCGATGTCCCTTATCGGCCACCATACAAATGGACACATTTTACTGCAAAAATCAAACCGCTTATTTGAAATTCATTATTTCAGTATTTATCCAAAATATAGTTTGCCAACATACTTTAAAGTCCGCGTGATGAATGATTAATTTATCCAATTGTTTGGTCAAATATATATAAACGTGCATGTCTATAGTCTGTCCATTTTAATTATTCGTCCACTTTGGAGCTTGTTCGTCTGTATCAAAAAAAGATCGATAAAAAATCCTGATAGGCCCATACACTCTTGGGTTAAATATCAACGGCAAATCTTTGAGAGGGAGGCCAACAGACCGGCAATTACCTCCAAGTCCGCGTGGTGAATGATTAATTTATCCAATTGTTTGGTCAAATATACACTTGGTTTTCAGCTTTCCTACACTTTGTATTTTGAGGATTTATCCTATATTTAACATGTGAATTTGGCACTTGAGCTATTGCAAGAAATCGTCGTTGTGAATGGGCATTTCTGTGGTTAATTTCAATCAGTAATACATGTGGCAAAATATGGGTAAAACATTTAAATGTTTACCGTGTTACTTTATTATCAGGTTGTATACTAAGAGTACATTTTTAACTGCTGCCTAAAATCCAATCCCGCTGTTTTATCTGATTCATTCTAAAACAATGATTTTTATGAAAAACAACGTTGTCAAAATATCTGATTTTTTTTATGTACATGTGACATTATTGCGTGCGATAAACATTAGGTATATATATAATCCTCTCTGTGTGTATATATTTATAGTAAAAGGGACCGCAAACACAGCAGTAAATGCGGGAGTTATAGACTATATTTTGTTAAGCGGGTATGGCATTTGTGTGTTGCGATTCACAAAGGCGACACGCTACGAAAATGTCTTCAGGATTCGCTATTCCCTGGGTTAATCTATTGGCAGACAAGAACGTGACGCGAACGTCCGTTGCACGTCGCGTTTGAAATTTTCCTTCAAATACGACTCACGGCGGGCGCTCGCGGCGCACGTTGCATTATGTATTATTTTCAGAGCAGAACATCCAGTTTCTAGTTCCCTTTTAGGCCAAATGTCTATAATGTGCCGTATTCGATTGATCACAAATGGCTCTATTCAAGAACAAACTTGATCAGCTGTTAAGTTATTTTAAATGCAGGAGAATATCGCAAACTAGACGAGTTATAATAGGACAACTGTATACTTAACCTGTCAATGACACAATTGAAATGCCAGTAAGAGTCCAACCACTGGGTCGGTTACAACTAAGAATTTTAAAAGCTTAGATGTGCGGAATACCGGCTACCCTGAATATTATTTTTGGAACATCATGTCTTGCTGGCATCATTGAAAACTGTTGACCGCTTCTGTCTGACTGGAAATTTGCCTAGTTCTATACTATGATTTATCTTTTTAATTTGATGATAATGTTGTTATATTGTAGCGGAATTTTGGGGTGATCTTGATCAATGGTAGCGCCTTATTGATATCTAGGTCATAGACATATCCTAGTTACTTTGCCGAGCGGAATTCCAGATTGATACATCTTGTGATCAACTGATATCTTCTCAAAGCTATTCTGTATGCGATGTACCTGTTAACCAATCTTCTTATCATCTGTCTTCTCGAGATAATCTGTCTTATCACCTGCCTTCGGTAGATGATTATCCGTCTTTCCATCGATCTTCAGAAGGCACCGCTATAAGTGGGTTGCAAAGCTGTATGGTATGTCTGTATGTCAGCTTGTCAGATCGTAATGATATATCCCTCAAGAATTAATGTCCAGTCCAGTATTTTGATTTTAACAAAGTAACAGTGGAGTTTTATTCAAAACAGCTTAAATTGGTGTTACTAAGTATTCTTCAATACAAAGATTAAATATTTCATTACCTTGGTAGAGCTTGGAATGATATTTCCTTTATGGTATGATGAAGCTTGGATGATAGTGGGAGCATATTGTAATGATAGATAAATGATCACCGGATGATAGTTCAATGATAACTGGATAACTGACAGTTTCAATGGAATGATAACTCGATGATATATGGATGTTCAATGATTTGATAACCGGATGATAACTGGATAATCACTGCATGATAGTTCAATGATAATCGGATGATAACTGACAGTTCCACTGGAATGATAATTCAATGATGACTAGATGCTCATTGAAATGATAACCAGATGATAACTGGATGATCACTGGATGATAACTGACAGTTTCACTGGAATGATAACTTGATGATAACTGAATGATCATTGAATAATAGTTCAATGATAACTGGATGATAACAGAGTTTCACTGGAATGATAACTCCTTGATAACTGAATGTTAACTGACAGTTTCACTGGAATGATAACTTGATGATAACCGGATGATCATTGATATGATAACCAGCTGATAATTGGATGATCACTGGATGATAGTTCAATGATACTGGATGATAACTGATAATTCCACTGGAATGATAATTCAATGATAACTAGATGTTCATTGAAATGATAACCAGATGATTACTGGATGATCACTGGATGATAACTGACAGTTTCACTGGAATGATAATTCAATGATAACTAAGTGTTCATTGAAATGATAACCAGATGATAACTGGATGATAACAGGATGATAACTGGCAGTTTCACTGGAATGATAATTCAATGATAACTGGATGCTCATTTATATGATAATGTAATGTTGTAAGCTTGGCTGTTATCTTCTATCTTGTCTGTATGGTGTTGGCTTGTCAGGGAAGACTTCTTGCACCATCTTCTCTCGGCAAATGCAAGTCGAGGGTCATAGTTCGGGAAAATATTTATTTTCCAACTCATCGTTGACTGTTTCGGGAAATATTTTGGATAAAGGTAAGCCTAAACACCTGTAGCGTCCTAAATGAGGTTACTTGTGCCACAGGAATGCTGATATTTCTTGTGATGAATGATCCAAGGCAGTCAAATATCCGTCACAGGATTCGTGTTTCGGCGTAACAACAACAACCTAACAGTAATTTTTACGTAGCGCTTTCTCCCGAAATATATCATCCAAGCATCATTTACCTGATAAATTTATACAGCTAAATTTCACTTCATGTTTTGCTGACGAACTGTAACTATAACTTTAAATATGACGTCTAATTTAATGTCAAATTCAAATGTCAAACTGGCCATCTGACCAACGTGAAAGTTCTCAAAGTTCAATAATTGATAAATTGAAACCATAAATTCGTTTCATCTCAAAGTTTATCAGCCCAGTCCCTAATATTATCTTATTTCACCACACAAGAATTAATCACCAAAAATATATATTTGTTGAGTTACTTACAATTTTGTTAGAGGCTGTTACTTTTTGATTGCTGTCACTTCCTCTGCAGTCCAATCAAAGCTAATTATTCGAGAAGGAATATAATCCTACTGTCTGTGCGTAAATGTTTGAGGGTCTTGAGGGGGGAGTCCAATTTTTTCGTTACATTATCCACTCCTTAATCTTGTTCGTCCTCGAACAAGCTCTGTTCTGGCTTCGCCCCATAGTGAACATCACTCATAGTCAAGAGTCTTCAGAATAAAAGTGTTTACTTCAGTTTCACTCATCATTTAAAACTGTTCCATTACTTAAAAACCTTAACTTATCCTATACCATATAACATGAAATCTAACTGAAACAGTGAACATTAACGGAGAAAATTCTTCAACTAACATCTGAACATTCCACCGGTACACTAACGTCCATAAGATGAAATGGCCATCAAAATTTTAAAGTTCAACACTTTTTAAGAGTTCAATTTCCTTTACAGAATGGACAATCTGTGGTGGTCCGAGACTTGATGATCTCCTCCTGCTTCTCTTTTCCACTGGGGAACGTTGTGACTGTGACTGTATGGATGTGGCCCCATCCCTCATCGAGCTCTGTCTGGGTCATCTCCTCCTCATATCTGGTGGGCGTAATAATTGTTGGAATCAATTGTGTAGAGGACACCAGCGGATCTTCCGAAAGAGTTGATCCTCCCGGCGAGGCATTCGTTAGTGCACTCTCTACTGGCTGACATTTCGCAGAGATATAAGGAGATCCAGAGGAGAGAGTTGAAGAGGTTGCAGTGGTGGTTGTGTTACTTGCTGGGCCAGCAGTTACATATGCGGGTGACGAACTGTCAAATGGTATTGGGTGGTTGGTAAGTGGGAGGATGCATGTCGTATCATCAAGAGCAGTTGGAGGCGAGTTGCAGATGAGGATGACATCAGACGATTCAGTTGGAATAACCACCCTGTCGACGTCGGTTTTTTCATCCATCAGTGGGGTCCCTGGTGACACAGTGGTGCTGGTAACTGGATGACTCGAGGGAACTGCTTTGGTAACGTCAGATGACGTTGAGGTCACCGATTTCTTCACAGGCTTGGCAGTGGTGTCCTCTGTTCCTACCAACTCGGCTACTGGGCACATAAGGACTGGTGGCTTTGAAACTGTTGCTGTTTGTCTTCGTACCCCAGGCAAAGTCATGGACTTCTTCCTGTGAAAAGGTGACATTAGGCACTTAGAAATATGTGCGCCCAATGCCTTCTCACTTATAAGACCTCTGCCACACTTATAAGGGCATATGTAAGACCCTTCCCTCTGTTCACAGTCTCTCCGGTGCCTTATCAGGTTGCTGAGCTGTTTGTATGTTCTTCCGCAATCCTTGCACTCGAAGGCCCTGTTCATTTCCTGTATCACCATTCCTGGCTTTTTTGCGTCCGACATCTCTTTTCTGAAAGACAATAAATAATTCTCAATATTGTCCTTCATAATATAATTTCTGTCCATTGTCAGTTCGTCTCATTCAAGAGGAATAAAGTAAGTTTGTCTTGCAAGTCTTTTGTCTGTTGTGTGTTTGTTCTTTTGTCGACTACTTGGGCACAGTCCAAGGCTTGAAATTGGTGCCCTCATACGGTTTTAGACGATCATAATGAATGACCTTCGGTTTCGCATGTTGATGTAGTTGGATGCGATAAACAGTATCATCAAACTTTCCAACAACTTGGTAAGGACCTCCCCAGTGACATGCCAATTTTGAAGAAAGTGATTTCTTTTTGGCGCTGTTGAAATACCAAACTGGATCTCCAATCTTGTACGGTGATCCTCTTCGACAACGATCATAGTAACGTTTCCGCCTAATGTTGCTCTTTGTTTGACTGGCTCGAGCTCGTTCGTGAGCGACTTCCAATCGTTCTCTCAAGATAGCTGCGTACTCAGTTGAGTCATCCGTGACTCCATCTGGTGGTCTTCCAACCATGATATCTAGTGGTAAATCCACCTCCCGTCCGAACATCATCATATTTGGAGTTTCATGTGTGGCATCATGTGTTGCAGATCTGTAAGCAAACAATGCGTATGGCAATTGCTCATCCCAGTCTCTTTGGTTCTTCTGAATCATTTTGGCCAGCTGATCTTTGAGAGTCCGGTTGTACCGTTCAACTAACCTGTTAGATTGTGGATGATAAGGAGTTGTACGAGTTTTGTCAATCCCTAACAGCTGGCAGACCTCTTGAATCAGATTTGACTGGAAGTTGGTTCCCTGATCTGAATGAATCTCTCTTGGTACCCCATAACGCAAGATGAATTCTTTCACCAACCTCTCAGCAACAGTACTAGCTTCCTGGTTTCTCAGAGGATAAGCCTCCACCCACTTAGTAAAATGATCTGTGACAACAAGGATGTATTTATTTCCCTTGTATGTTGTTGGTAATGGCCCCGTGATGTCCATTGATACCCTTTCTAAAGCAGATCCAACCTGATACATCTTAAGCGAGGCTCTTGGCCGTGGCTGTGGGGACTTCCTTGAACTGCAGATGTCACACTGTTTGCACCACAGTTTAACGTCCTGTCTCATTCCATACCAGTAAAACCTGTCTTGGATCTTGTTCAGTGTTTTCTGTTCTCCAAGATGAGATGCTGTCCGGGATGCATGCAGTTGCAGAAATGCTTCTTTTCTCAATGAAGATGGCAATAATATGTGCAATTGATCAGTGCGTCCATCCTCAGATTCCCATTTCCGATGCAGAACTTCATTTATGAACACCAGGCGATCCCACTTGGACCAATAAGATTTGGACGCCCTGTTTCGACTGGAGACCTCCTCCCATCCTGGTTTTCCTTGATCGTCCCTTTTATCCTGGATTATCCATGATATATCTGCATCCTGTTCCTGGGCTGAAGCGATTTCAGTCATAGACCATTGATTCGTGGTTTCTGAAATATCCATAGATTTACTAGTGGACGCCTTGTGCTCATCTGCCTGTCTTTTCTGTTGTCTAGTAGTAACCGCAGCTGCCTGGTGAACAACTGAATACGGTGATTTACGTTTCGGAAGTTTATTATTTTGTCGATAACTCTAATATTTGGGTAACCACTGAGTTCTTGTAATCTGTACACCAATAGACCCAGTATGCTCTGTTTGAACTGCTTTTTCCACCATTGGTTCTTTTTCCGAAAGAACTAGACAGATCTCTTTTGGCCTGGTATAACCCATTCGCTCACACCAGGTACAAGGTATACGTGATAAAGCATCTGCATTGCCATGCTGCTTCCCTGGTCGGTGAACTATTTGGAAGCCAACGTGCCATTTGTCCCTCTGGCTCTTTAAAGTTGAGGAGCCATCGTAATGCACTATGGTCAGTTCGGATGATGAAATGATGACCATACAGGTAATGACGAAAATACTTCACATATGTTACCACAGCCAAAACTTCTCTCCGAGTTACACAATAATTTCGTTCAGCTTTACTCAGAACTTTACTGGCGTATGCGATGACCTTTTCCGTACCATCCTGCATTTGTGATAAGACTGCTCCTATGCCGAAACCGCTGGCATCTGTATCCAAAATAAAATCGCCTTGGGAGCTTGGGTAGGCAAGAATGGGACTATTGACGAGTCGCTGTTTCAATGTGTCAAACGAGGTCTGGCATTCCTCAGTCCACCTGAATTCTTGTGTATTTTCTGTGAGCCGATGTAACGATCTTGCTATTTCACCACATCCTTTAATGAAGCGTCTGTAGTAGGAAACGAATCCAAGAAAACTCCGGACATGATGGACACTGGTTGGTATGGGCCAATCTTGTACAGCCCTGATCTTGTCTGGATCAGTCGATATCCCCTCTGAGGACACAACATGTCCTAAGTAGTTGACCTTTTGTTGAAATAGATGGCACTTCCTTGGCTTGAGTTTTAGACCAGTTTCTCGCAATCGTTGGAAGATCTTGCTCAAGTTCAGTATGGCTTCATCCAAGGATTTTCCAAACACAATGACGTCGTCCAGATATACCAGACAGATACTCCACTGATAACCAGCTAGAGACATTTCCATCAGCCTTTCAAATGTTGATGGCGCATTGCATAACCCGAATGGCATCACTTTAAATTGCCATAGACCACTTCTAGATATAAAAGCCGATTTTTCCTGGGCATCTTGATCTAGTTGTACTTCCCAATATCCACTTGCGAGATCAAGTGTGGAGAACCATTTTGCTCCATGCAGTGAGTCCAAGGAGTCGTCGATCCGAGGGAGGGGGGTATGCATCTCTAATCGTTACATTGTTCAGCCTACGGTAATCCACACAAAATCTTGTGCTACCGTCCTTCTTGGTAACTAATACTATAGGTGAAGCCCATGGACTAGTTGATCTTTCAATGATGCCTTGCTCCAGCATAGACTTGATTTGTCGGTCGGCTTCTTCCTGTTTCAATATCGGCAGGCGTCGAGGAATTTGTCTCAAAGGAGGTGCTTGTCCAGTATTTATTGTATGTTTAATACCCTTAGCTGTTCCTAAATCCGCATCAGATTTCGCAAATATATCTGCATATTCCATGAGCAGATCCTTTATCTTCACCCGATCATCTGATCTCATACCTTCTATACTGCGCATGTATAGGTCTTCCAGATGAGGTGGCAACTTTTCTTCTTCTGATGACAGATTTACATTAACAGGAATTTTCTTAGAATCATCTTCCTTTTCCGACTGCATTACTACTTCAGCTGAAAGTATGGGACTTAACATAGCTGCTGTTGTTCCCTTATACATTATCTCTGATTCCGTTCCTGTGTTTACTACTCTAAGGGGATATAAACTTCTTTCAGTATCAACTAAAGTTTTGCCTACCAGAAGGTCAACGTTCTTGGGTTTATTTGGCAACGACTCGCACAATGCCCATTTTCCTAGTACTTCTTGCCCATCTTGAATAGGTCGACTAGGAATGATCATCTGCTGACCAGGAGGTATTACTACTGTCTGATCAACTTCTAAACTACAACACCCTGATTCTTGGGATTGTCTTTCACAAAAGACTTGATATCCCTTGCACGTCAGACATCCTCTTCGTGGATGAATTTCGCAGTCATAGTTCGTGAGAAAATCCATTCCCAGTATACCTTCATTTCTGATGTCTGCTAGGATAACTTTACATATTGTTGGATATGGGAGGATTCCTATATCTAGTTCACATTCTCCAAGGATTTTCTGTCTCTTATGATCTGCGGTAACAAGTCTCAGGGAAGTGGATTTGAGTTGTGGTCGTTTGTGGGTTGGAATATTCTGATAAAAATCATAAGAAAGAATGCTCACACAGGACCCTGTGTCAGCAAGAAATGATATTTTAGAATTGTTGATGTGACCAGAAACGAAGAGTCCCCTTCCCGGAGCTATGTTCCCTACCACCAATGTGGTTGCTTCACCATCCCTTGCTGGTCTTGGGTATGTTGTTAAATCATCCGGTATGAGTTTTGTGAGTTGACCTGCTTAATCGTGTTGGAGCACTGCCTTCACAGCCGATCCTTGCTCCACCGGGTCGGTTGTTCCCCGTTTCCCGAACGCGGATATGACTGGTTAAGATTTCGTTTAGGACAGAATCTCTTGATGTGGCCTTTCTGGCCACACTCGTAACATTCCATACTGGACAGGTCTCGTCGCTCTCTATGACCCTGGGTTGGTGTTACTGCATTTTGAGAGCTGGACATTTTCTTCATCTG
The DNA here is from genome assembly GCA_036873755.1 of Hanleya hanleyi. NCBI lineage: Eukaryota > Metazoa > Mollusca > Polyplacophora > Lepidopleurida > Hanleyidae > Hanleya > Hanleya hanleyi. The sequence goes on along the minus strand of JAVTVY010016029.1, from coordinate 14,904 downwards.
TCCTTCCAGGAAAGCAATTCGTGATTCTGTATTTTTATCTGTCATGGTTTCGATATTGTTCACATATTTCCGTGCCGGCCCTTTCCTCTGAGATTCTATTTGTTGATAGCCTTCCATCTCCAAAGCTAAGGTAATGGCCTGTTGCAGAGTTTCTGGTTTCCCCTGGTAGACTCGCATACGGATGTCTGCATCATCTAGTGCATCAATGAAATGGATCTTGGCCAATCTTTCCTGTTGAAAGGAAGACATTTCCTGATAAGCTAAGCTTGACAACTTTCGGATGGCTTGGCCCAATTCTCTCAGGCTCTCCTTGGGCTTGCGGCGTCGTCCCCTCAATTCTGCCAGATACAGTTCAGCTTGGTCTCTATGTCCGAAACGTTGACTCAGCACTGTTTCCAGGCGATCATAGTCTTGTATTTCTGCATCTGTAAGGGTACAGGCTAGTTGACGGGCAGGCCCTTGAAGGTGAGCAAATAGATGATCTGCCTTTTCTGGTTTCTTCAGGTTGTTTATCCGAGATACTGTATTGAATACTCGAATGTATTCATTCCATGGAGTGTCTCCACTATAATATTCCAATTTGATTTGGCGATGGCTTGATTTTGATACGTGAGCGGCATCGCCGAACCCCAACTCACGGAGAGGTGACCCTGTAGGTGAACCTACTTCATCGCGATGATGAGGGTTGAAACTTATCTCTGGATCACTGTCTCCAGCTTCGTCCAAAGGCTCCTGATGATCCATGATATTGGTACAGATACTGGTGTAAGAATGTCACAGCCAGATAATAGATTCAAATAAACACAATTTTTCCTACTGGAACAGTCCGATAAGACAGCTTTTCATCCCACCGCTGCCACCAAATTGTAGCGGAATTTTGGGGTGATCTTGATCAATGGTAGCGCCTTATTGATATCTAGATCATAGACATATCCTAGTTACTTTGCCGAGCGGAATTCCAGATTGATACATCTTGTGATCAACTGATATCTTCTCAAAGCTATTCTGTATGCGATGTACCTGTTAACCAATCTTCTTATCATCTGTCTTCTCGAGATAATCTGTCTTATCACCTGCCTTCGGTAGATGATTATCCGTCTTTCCATCGATCTTCAGAAGGTACCGCTATAAGTGGGTTGCAAAGCTGTATGGTATGTCTGTATGTCAGCTTGTCAGATCGTAATGATATATCCCTCAAGAATTAATGTCCAGTCCAGTATTTTGATTTTAACAAAGTAACAGTGGAGTTTTATTCAAAACAGCTTAAATTGGTGTTGCTAAGTATTCTTCAATACAAAGATTAAATATTTCATTACCTTGGTAGAGCTTGGAATGATATTTCCTTTATGGTATGATGAAGCTTGGATGATAGTGGGAGCATATTGTAATGATAGATAAATGATCACCGGATGATAGTTCAATGATAACTGGATAACTGACAGTTTCAATGGAATGATAACTCGATGATATCTGGATGTTCAATGATTTGATAACCGGATGATAACTGGATAATCACTGCATGATAGTTCAATGATAATCGGATGATAACTGACAGTTCCACTGGAATGATAATTCAATGATGACTAGATGTTCATTGAAATGATAACCAGATGATCACTGGATGATAACTGACAGTTTCACTGGAATGATAACTTGATGATAACTGAATGATCATTGAATAATAGTTCAATGATAACTGGATGATAACAGAGTTTCACTGGAATGATAACTCCTTGATAACTGAATGTTAACTGACAGTTTCACTGGAATGATAACTTGATGATAACCGGATGATCATTGATATGATAACCAGCTGATAATTGGATGATCACTGGATGATAGTTCAATGATACTGGATGATAACTGATAATTCCACTGGAATGATAATTCAATGATAACTAGATGTTCATTGAAATGATAACCAGATGATTACTGGATGATCACTGGATGATAACTGACAGTTTCACTGGAATGATAATTCAATGATAACTAAGTGTTCATTGAAATGATAACCAGATGATAACTGGATGATAACAGGATGATAACTGGCAGTTTCACTGGAATGATAATTCAATGATAACTGGATGCTCATTTATATGATAATGTAATGTTGTAAGCTTGGCTGTTATCTTCTATCTTGTCTGTATGGTGTTGGCTTGTCAGGGAAGACTTCTTGCACTATCTTCTCTCGCCCACGGCTGGGTCACCTCTGAGCTACCATACTGTTTTTCAGTCCTATTTATACTCTTTGGTTACTATGGGACACGCATACGTAATGCCCAATTTTGATTGGCTCAATAACCAAAAACCATGGTAGAACGAGCTGGCAAAATGCCAACAGAAGCTATCAGTTCAGTTCAGTTCAATCGTAAATTCCCCCTTTGAAGAGAGGCACCTCTTTCGAGTAAAATTTGGTTAAAAACCGGTTAAAGCACAAAATATACGTATAGAAAAAGGAAATAATAAAATAAAATAAGCATTTTTGCACTGGGACACCAAATTTGCAACAGTTCACTGTTTCGCCATTGTATCACAGGTGAATTGTTCAGCAAGCAGAGTTAATACATGCGGTTTGTTATAGGAGAACCGCAGATTGGAACTCACACATTAGGCAGATTTAGAGAGTAAGCAACACAGTTCGCCTATGGTGAAGGCAGTAGGTTAGAACCCTCACAAATTTCTCCATCACAGGTAAGCAGTCCTCATGTTGCTCCCTTTTCTGGATGAAGTATGATGGATTAATGATAAAATTGCAGATGTCTTGTACGGTATTAACCCCATGGCATACGGCTTGCTTACAGCTCTGGCATATGGAGTGGAGAAGCTCTGGCATGTATTTCTGTCGGATTTCTGACAATATAGGACATTTGACAAGGAAATGCTCACAATCTTCCGGTTCAGAGTTGCAGAGTTTACATGTTGGATTCACACTGTATTGATTGAAGGCAGCACGGTTGGACTGCAGAATATAAGTGCCGGTTAGTATCCGAAGTCGAATTCCTAGACGTTGCACATCACACGGTGAACTAGAGACTGATGAGACTGCAGGATGCATCTTGGTTAGACAGTTTGAACGTGGATGCAGGTGTTTAAGTGACGGATACAGTTGTGCTCTGAAGAGCAGGTCTTCTGTCCAGAATGATGTAACTGCTCTGCGAGTCATTGTTTTCCATCTGTACTTGCTCGGTGGGTCATCTAGAAGATCATGGATGGAAGGCAGGAGATATACTGCCAGTAGGTTACGCACCAGCGAGAACCAACTGCTCTGGACATGACCTTTCATAATAACTTGTCTAACAGCTATGTCATGCTCAATAAATTCGTCGTTCGTGCAAATGCTGAGAAGTAGGGAGAATATCCGCAGATGAAGTTTGGCTGTCAGCGGTAGGGTGGCAGCAAGAATATATGGAGCAGGGTCTGCAACACGTGTAGGTAGGGAGAGGATCTCTTTTACGGTCTTCTTGTAAAAAATTTCCATCCTCTTCATCTCTTTATCGTTCGGAGGAGTCACATCTAGTCCGTGAAGAAGGACTGGAACGAAGTAGATTTCCAACAGATGGCACGAGGTACTGGGGTTGAGTCCATTCTTGCCATGGAGGCCAGACCCCATCAGGGAGTACAGCACTCGCCTGGCTTTCATGATATTTTGATCGACGGTTAACTTTGCTGATGTTAGGGAATTGTCTTTCAGAATACCCAGATGTTTTACAGGTTCAGATGCGGGAAGAGTCTGGCCATGAAGCTCTAGCAGGTGTTGGCATTTTGAGTTGGTGAGTAGACCGCTTTTTGCTGGCTGGATTTCATATCTTTCATAATTACTGTAGTCCTCGGCCATAAAAAGGAGGGTTTGAAGATGGATCTCGTTGTTAGCTACTAGGGCAACATCGTCCGCACAGGTAGGGGCACCACAGTTCACAAGCCCTATCTTGGATCCGAGGCCGCATGAATCAAGCCTGTACAATAGGTCATTTAGATATACTTTGTACAGGTCAGTAGAAATAATACCTCCTTGTCGGACACCTTGTTGTTGGTGTATCTTGTCAGATATTGAATTTTGCCATTTGACTTGGGAATAGGCCTCTGTGTGAAGGTCTGCAATAGTTAACCATAGACTTCCCTCTATGCCAGACATGTAGAGTTTACGTAGTAGGCTCGAGTGGTTAACCACATCAAACGCCGCTTTGGCATCCAGGAATGCGATTACTGATGTCTTTGAGGAGGCTTTTGATTCAAGGACTGCTTCCTGGAGAATTAAGGCACTGCAGAGGGGAGACACGTTTTTAGAGAAGCCTCGTTGAAGTGGATGTTGAGCAGCAGATAATGTATCAGACAGATGGTTTCGAAGGATGATTTCGAAGATCTTTGTAATAAGTGGCATAACCGTAATTCCTCTATAATTGGCTGCTTGGTCTGAGGCCCCTTTTTTCTTATATATTGGAGTTAATATGCCGTTTTTCATCACTTCTGGGAGATGATGCGCTCTTAATATGGCATTCAGGAGACACACTATACATGTAGCTGCGGCAACACTGTCAATTCCGTGCTTCACATGCTCAGCAGAGACGCATGCAAGGTCAGGAGCTTTTCCTGAGTTGAGCTTGAGAACAGCATTTCTCGCGTCATTCTCAGTGATGACAGGGATTGGAGTGTCCTGTTCGGAGCATAGATCTGACAGAACTAGTTGGTCAAAGATGTTGCTTCTATTGTAGTCTTCCTCGAAGTTGGGGTTATCAGTAGGTGTTGCAAGCTTACTGAAGTGAGTTTCCCAACCGCAGATCATGTTGTCTGAATAGCTGATGTCGTCAACAAAGATTGCAGATATAGGGGTTGATTTTGTTGAACGTTGTCTTTTAATCAGTTTAAAGAAAGTTGATTTGTCGTGCTCGTTAGCGTTCATGATATCTTGCATCCTGTTATCACGAGCGATGGCGATTGCCGTCCTTTGTTCTTGACGAAGCTTCTTCTTTGTTTCTCTAAGCTTGATGTTTGAGGGGTTCTGGGAGTCGAGGGGTGATCCCTGTACTTTCCATGCTTGGTATGCTTTCTTTTTCTCTTGGACTGCTGAGAAGATGGCATTATTCCAGACTCTGAGGCGCTTTGGTTTGAAAGGGCGAGGTTTAATGGACTCAGGAACTGCATTGACAAGGGTAGAGCAGATCTTGATGTAGAGCTGTTGCAAATCGAAATCAGATGACGTGCCGTAAAACTTCTCTAGCTCGACTCTTTTAACATTTTCTGCCACAGAGGTGCGATACTGGTCCAGGTCAATTTTTCCCCATCTAGGTCTCTGGGTTCTCACTGCTTGGGAGGGAAGTGCAACAGGTTTCTGCGTAGATATGATTAGTGAAGCCTGTATTTCCAGTGGAAGATGATCAGAGGTGTTGGAAGAGTTCTTGTCTATTCGTCTTGGAGAGCTGTAGACATCGAGGTCTTGGGCTGGAAATACGAAGTGGTCTATTGTGGAACAGTCTCTGCCGTTGTCATGGAAAAATGTGGGACCATCAGATACGCTGGTAAGGTTGTGTTCTTTGATGAATATCTTCAGACACTTGTCTCTGTTATCTGGGGTGGTGGACAGTGGATCAGCGTTGAAGTCTCCAGCAATACAGATATGATGCGAAGCCACATACTTGACGAGGAGTTCGTGCAGCTGATCTAGACATTCACTGTATTCAGCATCGTAGGTCGCAGCACCTCTAGTTGGAAGGTACACACAGACGCACAGGAAGGGCTTCGGTGCTATCAGGAGTTCAATTACTTGAATTCTGGTGTTGGCTTCACATACCGGGTTGACAAGATGGTCAATACGTTTTGCCCAGAATATACAGACGCCACCATAGCCTCTAGGTCTCTGGACAGGACTGATTGGTTCGTGGTCATCGACAGCTTTTCCTTGGCAATTAAAGTGAGGGTTAAAATCTTGTAGGACTGGTAATTGAAAATTAAAGAGCCAATGCTCCTGGATACAGACGATATCCGCTTTCTGGAGTAAGTTTTGTATACAGTCAGAATTTGGCAGTATGCTCTTACAGTTGAAAGTGATAATAACCAGTTTCTTCTTGATGGTTGGCTTGCCATGGGTACTTTTAGTTACTTCAGTTTGTGCTAGGTCACACTGGTTATTGATATGCGCGATTCTAAAAAAGACTGCTGAGCTTCTGATGCAGGATCGCTAGAATGATTTGTAGGCTGGCCTTGTGGTGAGCTGGTCGAGGGGTCACTGGCAGCATGGTCGTTGATGGAATGGACTGGTCGGGAACGCCATGTGGCGACGTTAGCAGCGATAGGGACGTTGGTAGGCTGAACTAGTGGTAGATTAGCGTTGGGGACATAGCTGTCGGTGATAGAGATATCGTCGTTAGTAGGCTGCATAAGTGGTGAGCTGCAGGAGACGTTGGTGGCGGTGAAATGGAGGTTGATAGGCTGGACAGCTGGTAGGTTGCGGGAATCATTACTAGTGGTAATGGAGATGTGGTCGTTGGAAGACTGAATTGGTGACTGGCTGCAGGTGACGTTTTTAGCAGTGATAGACTGGTCTTTGGTAGGCTGGACGGGTGATAAGTTGACGTGTGTAGGCTGGAGTGGTGGTACGCTGACGTTAGTGGACTGTACTGTGGCTTGACTGCTGGTGGCGTTGGACGTATAATTGTTGCTGGTAGGTTGGGCTGACGATAGATCACAGAATGCCTTGGTAGGTTGTTGCGACTGTTGTTTTCTCGGGAGATGCTGATTGGAGAATTTAGTAGAACAGCTTGATTTTGGAGGATTTGAGGATTTCTGACGTCTTCCGTAATGGACGTTCGGCATAATATTGCTGGGGATACTGGAAGCTGTCGGATTCAGAGTCCATGGAGGAGAGTAAAACATAGAAGGGTGCAACGTCGCCATTTGAGGCTGGAGTGGGTGGAACAATGATGGTGGGTGATGAAAAAACCGGGGTGGTAACTGCTGGGGTTGATGCAATGGATGTTGGGTGGAGTCGTCAGTTGAGAGTGGTGGAGCTGGTGTTGTTGTTTGATGTATCTGGTGTTCCAGTTCTCTAACTCTCTTGGAGAGGGCTTCAAATTCCAGAGTTTGGATGCGCTGTTTTAAATTTGATAGATCTTGCTCGAGGCTAGTATGGGCAAGGCAGGCAGCTGGAGATGTATTGACACTAGGGTTTATTACTGTAGCAGTAGGCTTGACAGGAAAGCTGTGATCTTCTGATGGGTTTGGCACAATTGATTCTAGGGCACAGATTCGTTTCTTCATAAGGTTGTTGCTCCTTTCTAATTCAGTAGTCTTGGCCTCCATGTTGTATATATAAGCCTGAGCAGAGGCCAGATCTCTCTTAGTGTCCTCAAGGGCGGCATTACGTTTCTTCAGGTCATCTTCAGCTTTCTTCAGTTTTTGCTCTCTTGATCTAATTTCTTTCAAGAGGGAATTCTCAGAATTTTCAGGATTGGGTTTATTCTTTGATGGTGCTTCACGGGGAGGCGACACGCTCTTCGGAGTTGTCTCCTGTTGACGTACATGCACAGCTGCTATGTGATTACTTAAAATAGGTGGAGAGTTTATGGTTACAGCTGAGGAGTTAGCAGAGCAGGAGGATCCAGTATATTGGATACCCCTAGCTGTATTTGTGGGGCCAGCAGAATCCGTAGAGCATGAAGGACAGATGTATTCATCCTGGTCCAGAATAACAGAGTCTGAAAGTGTCACACAGTTCACATGGAAGGCTGAGAGGCAAGATCTGCACGATATACCAGGTCTGGAGCCTATGCTAAGTAGGCAATATTGGCAAGCAAGATCTTGACTAGATGGACTCAATTCTTCGTCTAGTAAGGCTCTAGCTACGTTGGTTATTTGGGTGGAAGTAGATGATGGGGGTTGCAAGCATGAGGTCATAATAGCGCGTTGAGCAGGTGTGGGTGATTGATCGTCCTCTACATAGTTGCTTACATCTGGCATAATTAGAGTTTTTGGACTTGTACTCGTTTGGGATGGAGAACTGCTAAACGTATGATTCCTGGTGTTAACTTGAGGTTGGTTGGTGTTGTAGCCAGCCCTACTACATGTATTGATCTGTTTCATGAGAGTTTGAGCGGCGATGGCAGGAGAAACGGTCAGGGCTGGAAAGTTACGGGAGGAAGCCGATATAGGAGGAATATGTTCCACGCAAGTGAATTCTGCATCCTTATTAGTTTCAAAGTTTTCTATTTCCTGGTCAGAAAGTTTTGCACATCGGTAATGGATCCAATGATGACCAGATTGACACCATACACCTCTGGACTTGCAGTTTTTCTTGCAGCCAGGACATTTGATGTTTTCTGGAGGAGCAGGGGTAGGCTTTTTCAGTTTGGTACGCGCATCCCTTTGTTGGGTTGCTGATTTTACACTGGTACTCGATGCCTGTGTAATAAATGCGTGTTTGTGTCCGTCTCCAATTATGGGTTGAATAGATTGAGCTCAGGTATATCATGTAAATGATGACTTCGTATCATGCTAGTATGAGAAGACCCAAAACTCGGTAACAGAATAGACTCCAGTTGGTAGGTAACGACTCACTGTCGGAATATTATCAACGTTACGATATAACGAATCTGTACCTGTATATCACTCAATGGCGACTCATTATGGGGAAACGATCACAGCTACATACAACGATTCAGTACCAGTTCATGATCACGCCTCCATGAGAGTGGTCAAAAGCACGAACGAATCAACTCTGTATTTCCGTCATATGTAGGATGTTCTTTATTGATGGTGTAGATATCGAATAAACATATGGTACATGTATACACATTTCCTCAGCTTAAGACTCTCACAGGTTATGCCGAGCAGTTGTAATAATGACCTATGCTGCCCACTGCCCGAATGATGGAACCCAGTAGCACTGGTTTATATACTACTAGCATGCACACACATTCACCATATTCATGAGACGGTAAACTTCAAGGCTGTGAATGGCCTTTCCAATTAACTCTGGAATTCGTATATCCAATCACAATTGAAGACAGATAAGAAGCATACGTGTGATGGGAGATAGCTGCTGTATCACAGATTAGCACAAATTATGTATATCCAAGATGTAATTCCCAATATTATTTGAATATGAAGTAATATTCCACAGTATAAATATCCCAGGTATTCCTTTAGGGCTTATTGAATGATACGTACATGGCTGTAGCCAGCCAGCTATCTGCCATTACTGGGTTCTTGCTCTACTTATATAGACTCCGGTCGGATTACCACGTGATATGATCAGCCAATCAGAATGACGGAAATGGCCCTATCTCGAAAGGCTGGGCGAAATTAGAAACAGTGATAACAAATTATAACTGTAAATTTAGTTAACCAACATTTGTACAAGAGATTTACATAGATAATTGTATATAAGGAATTTATTAAATTGGTTATAACTGCTCTAGTTTACCAGAAACGATCATTAGTTTTTGTCACAAAAACTAGTCCAGGCATGACGTTTACGATCCTCACGCCACAGATTTCGGGGGTCACTTCACATGGCAAAATTCCTATAGCTCACACAATAATCCAGCAAGTGCCAGTAACAATGAACAACTGCAGACGTATTTAAAAAGCATGGAAATAATGTTTTTGATAACAGATTGTCAACTCACAGTCAGAATTGTCGGGAACCAAAGTCAAATTTACCACGGACAAAATCTACAGCAATCGGGTTACCAGTGGTGTTGGCGAAGGCAAAGCTCATTACGAAAAATAGTTCCAAGTGAAGCTTTAGTCCACGACTGAATAACCACGCAATATAACGTAATTATTTTCAGAACTCTTAATTGAGAATACAAGAATAACTAATTTCCATCGAATTCCTCAGGATGGCATGAATTTATGAATGTTAGTTTGACCCAGTTTCCTTCGCTAAACACAACATGGCCGCCCCGAGTGGCGGGCCAGAAAAACACAGTTCTGACACCTCGCAAATGTTGTGTCAGACGATTACAATTCACAATGGATTTACGCTATGGTGATATATAAAATGCAGACAATGTCCGAAAACTCCAGTCTCTGTCCCAGGTAAGTAAATCCCGTCGAAAGTATCTCAACACAAGCTTATTCAGGGTTGTCACACACGTTGGCCACTCCCGGTATGGGATGCCCTGACACAAAACATTCCGGTTCATAAATTCCATTTATTCAGCGAATTCAAGTTAAAATATATAACAACACGTAGGCCCCTCCCTGTATGGGACGCCTAGTCCATATGGTAAATCCCAAATCCAGAATCACAGTGAAATAACTGGGACAACGATCGGTAAACTTTGCACCAGTGAAAATATTTACACACAAAAAAAATAAATCCTGTAGGTCCACGTATATCACACCTGATTGCAGTGGCGAGTATTTTTATTCTTGTTAGAAGCATAATCATGCAGCTTTTCAGCAAGGAGTCTCTTGAGATGCTCATTCATAGCTTTAACATTGACCCTGGAGTTATTGAATCGAAATCTTCCAAAGATGTCTTGGATCATATTCAGGTCTGTGTTGATGAAGTGGTGTACGGCAGAACCATTTACCATTGCCGATGCATTGATGTGATATAACGATAGCGTATATCCAGAATTATCTAGTAAGTCAATTTTGTAGTTGCTCTGTACTTCGGCGTCATTCGTATCGCGGAAGCTGTGTGTGGTGACAGTGCCTTTAGTAGATGGGTAATCATTGTAGTGATAGGACACGGCTGATTTGAAAATAAGATATATGGTCTTTTGTAGCTCTATGATGCAAACAGCATAGATATTCATGCACAAGCTGGCAAGTTCAGAGTTCAGCGGTTATAGTGTATTATGACGCAGCAAGGATGCAGCATTAAGCAGGTATGGCACAGCAAGCATGCACTATTTAGTAAGCATGAAGTTTAGATGTGAAAGTGGATAGATCCTACCTTCCGCAGATGGAGTACTTGATTACCAAGGCTGAGTAGATCGGTCTGTACAGGTATTCAATGCTGCTGATCACAGGCATGTAACAATGCCACGGACCGGTGTTAAACTGTTCAGTTCATAGGCCAGTGCGTTTGTTTTGATTTGTGTTTGATCTCTCCCGCTGTGATCGAGGGTCAATCTTTTTCCAATTCTCGTGTAGGTTGGCGGCTTCTCCTTCACACTTTAGGTTGTATTAGGCGTAGATCATATTAATTTCGTTGAATATGATGAGTTAATTGAGACGATCAAGCAAGAGAGCAAGACCGAAATTTTCAGGTTGGCCAGAGTTAAAAAAAAAACAAAATGGCGCCCAGTGCGAGCAAGCAAATAAAAAGAGAAAATTTGAAGATAATAAAAGACGTCCGTGAAAGAAACTACAGCTAAAAGCTAAACTAGAGTGCAATAAAACATAGTAAAATACTGATAAGAGGCCTTAGCAGTACTAGGCTACTTCTACATTAACATTAAAACATGGCAAGAATTGCCGGGTGCAGACAAAGTAAAAAAGACGTCCGTGCAGGTTGAAGGTGAACGTAATTTTTTAATGGCCGACGTGTCCTTTTCGTAAATTCCAGTGATCCCATATAGTTCTATAGACAAAGTTTTATGGCATTATATATTGCCAAATTTAATAAAGTTTGCATGAAATATAATCAGCAAAATCCATATTTTCAGCTGATAATATCTTTACAGTCCGAGATTTCGTTTTAACCCGGAAAATTTCCGGAAACGGCATGTAATTTTACGACGCGCCACAACAGTATGGCGGCAAATGCAAGTCGAGGGTCATAGTTCGGGAAAATATTCATTTTCCAACTCATCGTTGACTGTTTCGGGAAATATTTTGGATAAAGGTAAGCCTAAATACCTGTAGCGTCCTAAATGAGGTTACTTGTGTCACAGGAATGCTGATATTTCTTGTGATGAATGATCCAAGGCAGTCAAATATCCGTCACAGCACAGGCGGCTGGGACAATCTATATGCCGGCGCCATATTGAACGTACGTAAAAAAAGAGAAAAGGCTGGAAACGGTGTTCAAGGCTTCTCGCCAAACGGGCGTAAATAAAGCTTTATCTTCTCCAAAAACTATACCACCTTTTCCCTAGGACCCCCAGCGATGCTCATGCACACTTGGGTCGTCAACACCAGGTGTTTTATCCGAGTTTTAGCCGTCAATTCAAAATCAACCCATTGGACTGTTTACCTGAGACAATGACCCAGTTTACATACGGATCGCCATTCCTCGGTCCTTTCCGCCTCCGTTGATCCGCTGGTAGGTCACGTGCTCCGGCTGACGCGTAGGGGATTTCCAACTCGAGTTGGTCGGAGCGGAGGCGGAAAGGACCGAGGAATGGCGATATCATGCCGCGGTATGCGGGTGATTGTCAAACGCAAGCACTAACTCGGATACACCTGTCTGTCTCTTGTCTTTGGAGAAGGTATACTAATGATCTACGGTCAACATATACCTGTGATCGAGATTCGTGTTTCGGCTAACAGTAATTTTTACGTAGCGCTTTCTCCCGAAATATATCATCCAAGCATCATTTACCTGATAAATTTATACAGCTAAATTTCACTTCATTCATTACAAATTTCTAATTTTTTATGAGTGGATTCATTAGGGGGAAATGAAGTGTCGCATAACAAAATATAGGTCAAGGTCGAAGGTCAAAGGTCACTGTATCCCCAAAATCAGGAAATTATTAAAAATAACATTTCTTTGTGTCAGTAGATACATTAGGGGGACATGATGTATCACATATCAAAATGCAGGTCAAGGCCAAAGGTCAAGGTCGCTGTGACCCCAAAATCATGAAATTGTTAAAAATCATGATTTTTTTAGTCCATTGAGAAATTACGCGTAGCCGTTTTGTCATGTACCAAAATTTAGACCCGGGTCAGTAGTCAAGATCACTGTGACCCCAGAATCAAGGTCAAAACTCAGTGCGACCTAAAAATCAGGAAAGCATTAAAAATTACCAATTCTTTGTGAGTGAATTCAATAGGGGGAAATGAAGTGTCGCATACCAAAAATTAGATCAAGGTCAAAGGTCACTGTGATCCCCAAATCAGAAAGTTTTAAAAACATTTCTTTTGTGTCAGTAGATACATTTGGGGGACACGATGTGTCACATACCAAAATGTAGGTCAAGGTCAAAGGTCAAGGCCACTGACCCCAAAATCTTGAAATTGTTAAAAATCATGGTTTTTTGTGTCCATTGAGAAATTACGGGGAGACAGTTTATCATGTACCAAAATTTAGGTCAAGGTCAATGTCACTGTGACCCCAGAATCAAGAAATCTTTGAAAATTACTTTTTTTGTGTCTGGATACGTTAGGAGGACATGATGTGTCACGTATCAAAATGTACGATTTTTTTTGTGTCCATTGATACATTGAGGGAAGACAATGTGTCATGTACCAATATTTAAGGTCAAGGTCACTGTGACCCCAAAATCAGGAAATCATTAAGTCACATTTTCCTATGCCTGTCGAAGATGAGGTCATGTAATGCAATGTTGATGTTGGCTGCGTTCTGTCCATTCATCCATTAACATCTGTTGTCCGTGCGATAACTCTAGTTTCAAGGTATGGATTGGTACCAAACTTTGAGTATACCTTACTCGCATGGCAAAGAGGAGCCATACATCAATTTGTCAAAGGTCAAGGTCACAGTCCCCCAAAACTGAATCAAGTTTAGCTGACTGTATGTGTTATGTTGGAATATTCAGAGTTCTCTTCCCTACATATATATGGCATTTGTCTTGTGGAGTTTGAAACAGCTACATTTAGTTAAACTGTTGTGAAATAAAAACCATACATTTACTAATTTAATGGGGAGAGGGGTCCTTTATGAACTTCACACCTGTTTATTAACTCAAGAACAAATGTTTACTTCATCAGTTTCTTCTTCCTTCATTAAAAATTTTCTCGTTTGAAAGAAATCCATTTGCAGGAAAACTACTATTTTCTAATCTTGTGGTTGACTATTGTCGATTTCAGTGTGGGATATGTGAGCTCTCGGCTCTTGCTCCAAGGTCAACTAGTTACATGTACCAAGAGTTAAGCTCATTTTAGTGTATCATTCAATATAAGCTGTGATATATGTTATATTCTCAGAAGCCTTTGTAGACCTTTCTCTGGATTGCTAGCTAGCAATTGGAATCAAGGCTATTAAACAAACTTGAAATTTAGATCAATGTAATTCAAGATATACGGGCGTATATTGAAGCCCCTTGGGTTCTTGTTATCACATGGTCCGTCCGTTTTCGATGAAATATACTGCCAAGGTTACTAGTATACACATCTGTTGTTGTAAAGTCAGTTAAACTGACTAGAGAACCGTTGACGAACTCGGCTGAACTAATTGTATTGTGGTAGTCCATACCACGGTGCACGACAAGCCATCCATTGGAGCAAGAAAAACAGATAAATTCTTCTAAATTTGTGAAATACGCTGCATCACAAATGCCGAAACATGCTGGTCAAGCAAGTGAACGGTGTCCTTTACCGACGAAACATTACAAATGGTTATATTGTTGAATTTATAATATAAAATGAAGATTTGAATAAATCCATTATTTGTTCCGTGACAGTATTAGGTGATGAACAAAAGTATTCCGATTTTGGTGAACACCCTTTAAACAGTGATGCAGTGACTCGGTTTTTATTTCATTTTATGCTCTTGTTTTTATTAAAAAAAAAGTGAAATCAAGAAAGATAAGGTGTGCTCCCAATCCAGAATATTAATTTTCCAACATTATTTCAACAGTTAGCCATCTGTCATAAAATTTAGTCTAAAACCTGATTCCGTAATTGTTCATCCTGATTGGTCGTATGATATTCTGTAATTCCCCATATTACATGCATAGCACAAGAACTATTACATGTTCTGCAGTAGCTAAAGCCCAAGTCCCACTTAAGCGAAAATTTTTACGAAACTTTGCGATGTATTGG
>JAVTVY010016028.1:0-63991 GCA_036873755.1 Hanleya hanleyi | reverse complement strand
AGTGTCGCTAGAGACGATGCTGGAGAAACTGAACACCGTGGATCCCTTGGAATGGGCCCAACAACAACGCCCCAACACCAAGTGGAGAGTGGACAGTGTGACCAATGTTACGTTCTTCGTGACCAAGCTGACCGACCAACCCATCAGGTGAATGTATTCACCCAGGCACTGATAGATACTCAGAATGCACAAGCAACTATCTGAGGATATGTTACCTCAACGGTATCCTGGGCTGCCCGATGATGATTACAATAAACGGTTCAAAGCGAACATGGCCGAAGATGGAACTTTCTGAAATGAAGACTTCTGATTGGACAAGATTACATCTAACGGACAGGAACGAATATGACAGATGCAAATGGTGGCCTCTGATTGGACAAGAGTCTTCTTGAATTGTAACACCAAGTGGATAGTGGAGATAATGACCAATGTTGCGATCTTCGTGGTTAAACTGATCACCACCTCCATCGGATGAAAGTATTCACCCACGCACTGGTAGATACTCAGAATGCGCAAACAACTATCTGAGGATATGTTGCCTCAACGGTATCCTGGCCTGCCCGACGATGATTAGAATAAACGGTTCAGATGGCACTTTCTGAAATGGAGACTTCTGATTGGACAAGAATACATCTAACGGACAGGAACGAATATGAAACATGGAAATGGTGGCCTCTGATTGGATAAGAATCTTCTTGAATTGTAAATATACCCAACGCGGCTCCCCCAGCGTGGGTATGATGTAACATTGGGGAAAATAAACTATATGAAAAAAACTGCTTGTTGTTGTTGTTCTCTCATGTGTCATCCTTGTTGTTGTTGCTGTTGTTGTTCTCTCTCTGGTCTATATCATGGCGTTATGTTAGAGTGTTAAGGTGCAACGACGGGCGTTGACGGGCATCACTGCATTTCGAAGAATTAGTGACAATTCCATGGAATATCAGAGCTTCTGAGCTATTTCACCAGGGCGTTGAAGCATTAAGAATGGTGTTGGTGGGCGTTGCTACAAGATGACACCTCACACGGTCCATTTGGACCGCGGATGGTCCATCTCTACACCAAATAACATCCTTCACTGCTAAAAATGCCCACTTTCGCTACAACTTGTACTAATGACGTCACCAATGACGTCACAGATGCTATAAATATCCCTGAAATCAGGGTCTATACTCCGAGAGCTACAACATGATACCCCACACGACGCATTCGCAACGCGGATGGTCCATCTCTACACCAAATACCTTCCTGCACTGCCCCCAAAGGCTCACTTTCGCTAATACTCCTACTGATGACGTCATCGATGACGTCACAGATGCTTCGGACATGCCTCAATTCGGAATGTACACCCCGAGAGCTACAAAATGACACCTCACACGACGCATTCGGACTAAGGATGGTGCATCTCTACACCAAACTCACCCTCACGCACCCACAAAATGTCCACTTTCGCTACTACTCGTACCGATGACGTCACCGATGACGTCACAGATGACGCGAACATCCCTCAAATCGGAATGTACACTCCGAGAACTACAAAGATGACACCTTTCAGGACGCATTCGAACCGTGAATAGCCCATCTCGACCCCAAATACCTTCATGTACTGCCCGAAAATGTCCACTTTCGCTACTACTCGTACCGATGACGTCACCGATGACGTCACAGATGACGCGAACATCCCTCAAATCGGAATGTACGACATAAAACGCCATGTCAAATTTGGCTACTCCAAATCCCATTCCGCCAAGCCTCTAGCCATATTATCCATTCCTGAATACGCACATGCATGATTGAGATAAATTACCGAGAATCTGCAATGAGCAATATTGATCCCCCGTACATCATCAAAGCTGAATGTATCGTGTAGGTTCACAGGTTCATTTTTAATGAGTATTGCTACAGCTGCTGCTTCTCCAAGGATACAGACAGTTGGATCAAAGACGGTTATTTCCCAGTGCCAAATGACTACCTGGTCATGTACATGTAGTGCTCATTCGATCCATTCAGAAATTGCAACAGAGCCAGTCTCCTAGACAATGTCATGCATGTATCCATGGTGTTACTACTGTATTAGAATGATAATTAACCAGTATTTCAACAGAGCATTCAGATCCTGGAGCTGATGGTCCTTGACAGAATTAATGCAGAATCTCACACCAAATAAAGCCTTCATAAATGGCAATCAGCAATTAATGAGATAAATAGTTCACCTCAGCAATTTTTAACAATGATGTCTGAACAATGATGATGTTTTAACAATGATGTCCATATAATTATTGCTGAAAGTTGATTTCTTGAAGTTCTTGTGAGAATGATAATTAAGTCAATTCAAAGGTGCATTGTTACCAGACACTAATGCAAATGTGTACAATGTAATTTATTTTCGAAGCTACCCTGATAAAGAACTCCATGAATCTTTAGAGAAAACAACAAAATTTTACACAATGAAATTTCTATTTTCATACCCTTCGGCCACCGCGCATGCGCAGAATGACCCTAATTTAACCCCACACCCAGTCCATCAGATGCCCCTTCACATAAGCTTCACATCGATACCTCACTCGACCCCATTGGTCCATTAGGGGCTTCCCTAGCTCCAACACGTCTATTTTCATACCCTTCGGCCACCGCGCATGCGCAGAATGACCCTAATTTAACCCCACACCCAGCCCATCAGATGCCCCTTCACGAATGCTTCACATCGATACCTCACTCGCCCCCATTGGTCCATTAGGGGCTTCCCTAGATGCCAAAACGTCTATTTTCATACCCTTGGGCCACCGCGCATGCGCAGAATGACCCTAATTCAACCCCACACCCCGTCCATCAGATGCCCCTTCATGAATGCTTCACTTTGATACCTCACTCGATCCCATTGGACCATTAGGGGCTCCCCTAGCTCCAAAAAGGCTATTTTCATGCCCTTGGGCCACCGCGCATGCGCAGAAGGCCGATATGTCAACCCCTCACCCAGCCCATTAGATGCCCCTTCACCTAAGCTTCACTTTGATACCTCACTCGACCCAATCGGACCATTTTATCTAGGGACTACTTTTTCTCCGCGGAAGCTTTTTCCCGAGACCGAATCACCGCCAAAACCGCGGCCAAACCGCATCACCGCGCATGAATACATTTTTTTTTTTTTTTTTTCCTGCCGGAACTATGTACTCATTGACCTTTGGTCACCCTCCCGGTTCCTCCCTAATATGCAAATTTCTGAGGTCAATTGGGTCTGTCTTGCGGATTGTATACTACTCAGGTGCACATGTGCCAGAGGGGAAGTTCAAATCATCTATGAAAAGATTAAACATATTAGGACTCAAGTTATCGCCTTGTTTTACGCCTCTATGGGAGGTGAAGAAGTCTGTTAGTTCATCATCAATGCACAGGGCGATATTATTTTGGTTATACATAGATTTGATTATGCTATAGAATTTTCCACCAATGCCTAGCCGAAGTAGTTTTAAAAGGAGGCCATCTCTCCATACACAGTCAAAAGCTTTTTGAAAGTCAATAAAACAAATATACAGTTTCTTTTTCATTTTATGTAAATATTTATTTATAATAGTTTTTAGAATATAGTGGTTATCAGATGTGCGCCTTTTACTCCTGAATCCAGATTGATTGTCTGAAAGAAGGTTGTTATCATTAATGTAAGAGTTGAGTCTTGTGTTTAGTATACTAGCAAATAATTTCCCAAGGCAACTGGAAATTGTAATGCCTCTATAATTTTGTGGTTCAAATTTATTCCCTTTTTTAAATAAAGGTTTAATATAGCCTTCTGTCCAGGAATCTGGGATTATCCCACAGTCGTAGATAGTATTAAATAGTTTTGCTAGGGGAGATAATAAGATATCTCGTCCATATTTTAACATTTCATTGTTAATGCATATGCTTATCTAGTACTGGATTTTGTTGTTGCTCATTTTCTCTTGTTTTGAGTTCATCTAGAAGGCTCTGTGTTATGGTATCCTCGTGTTGCGTATGTTCAGAGTTAAGCTCACGAAAATGGTTGTAAAGTTTTCCTTTGAAATCTTGAGGAAGGTCCAATTCTTCCTTATTTTGTTTAATCAAGTTATTAATTACTTTCAGTGTAAACTTGCAGTGGGAAGGTGCCATTTTAAAAAGTTACATACCAGAGAAATGTCTTTACAGTCACTGTAAATGAGTCTCGTGTCTTTTATTGTCTTTATCGTTATAAGTACTCCCATCGTACGGCTAATACACATAACTTCCGCAGTAAGTGAAGAAAACGTGAACTGGGATGATGAACTCTCTCCGGCGACTTGTTTTCCCGCCAATGAAGCGCAAGCCTTATCCATTCGTCCATTCTCTGACCAATCAAAACGGATTTTACAAACACACCCCCGATTTTTGAATGACGTCATCCTTAGGTACTCTTGAACCCGGAGGTCGCGAAGGGATATTTCATCAGGCCGGTAAGTTTCACATTTAATGCTTCTGTAAGCGTCTGATTAACAAAATAATAGTGTTATTACACCTCTAAGTTCTTGCCGTAGTGTGAAGTACCATTTCGGTGGTTAATGGCAGCAAATTATTGATTTATTACAGGAATTTACTCGGACAACTGGAGGTCGCCATATTTTCTACTCAAGGTCACTGACCCAGTGGTGTGTGGGGGTTTTCCAGAACTTGGACACTTCAGTTCGGATCAGCTGTTTCCCCGGGTTACGGGAGCTGTGGAGAAAACGCTTACCGTTATAGTGGACTTTTACGAGAAAAAAACCTCTTATTTAATAGTCTACAAGGTCGTTCACTGAATATACAACAGTTGTAGGCTAAGCAAGTTGAAGCTTTTTGGGGGGGATTTCCGATTGTCACCCAGTCAACAGGCGACTCTACAAGACCTCGTTCACTCTCCGTTCTTTCTGGTGTGGGGTGTTTGACACGACCACACCGCGTCATTCTGGCCAAGTACATGCAGCCAAGTTTTCATCATAGTATAAGACACTTTCATATCAAAAGAACTTGATATGTATCGCATAAAAACGTTGCTGGTCATGAAAGGCCCTGTTCAAAGCAGGGGGTTTTGGACCCTGCTCAAATCGAATATTTTGAAAGGCTATGCTCCAGGTGTTCGACATCATGCACGGCACTATGCTCTACCAGTCACAGCCGAACCTTTCCTCAATGGCAGCTCATCGAACTATATCGAAGAAATGCACCAGTCCTGGCAGCAGGATCCAGCTAGTGTAAACAAGGTA
Organism: Hanleya hanleyi; assembly: GCA_036873755.1. NCBI lineage: Eukaryota > Metazoa > Mollusca > Polyplacophora > Lepidopleurida > Hanleyidae > Hanleya > Hanleya hanleyi. Next base: position 58,766 of record JAVTVY010016028.1, on the reverse strand, counting down.
AGATTCCACCAATCAACTATTTAAAGGGTCTTCGGTTGAAGGGTTTAAATAGCCAAGTTTTCCTGTCTTCATTCGTTCCTACACTCAGCCATGCTTCCTCGAGATCTGTATACAATTACTTGTATAGGCCGGGTCCATTACGCTGTATGGGCAGTATGGCTGTATACGGCAATAAAACAACACCAATATTAATAAATTAATATCCTATCAATGCTCCTCAATCGTCGCTATGTAGGATCTTATTGGATGATTTCAATTGAATTTGGTGTTCAGAGCGCCCAGGTAATAAATATTTATTAGTCTCATGACATCACAACCGCATTTTAACAGCTTTACTTGCAGTCGGGGATGGGAGATATAGGGTAATCTCCTCCGCTTTAACCCAAGGTTTATGCCAAAGACCAGTCCATAATTCTACCCCGCATTAAGGTACCAGGCTGCCGGATGTGCGATAACATCAGAAGACATCCCGCCAACCAAAAAGTCTCTAGCATTATGTTCTCTTCAAAGCACTATGAAGAGTTCTCGGGATTGGTTGGCACTCGCATTATTGGAACCTGGTTAGATCCTTCAAGCAACATATATCCAGAAGGGAAGCAGACAGGATTTAATTTTAATTAGATTGAAAACGACCTATTTCCACTTTCTGGTCACTATTTTTATCGAGTTTGGTAAACGGTTTGATAGCTGTGAGGGGCTAAATTCTCAGTAAACCAACAGATGACTGAATTTTCACAGCTTAACAGTCACACGATCTGTGCCTTACAAACCTTTTCGTGTCGCTCGATGTTGGAAGGCGGATTATACATGTTAGTTTCTCTCGGTCGGCTAACAGAATGTAATGTTGTTGTTTTCGAAAGACATTGCATAATATTTGAGCTGCGCACAAAATAAACCCGAAGCATATAGTAATAATGGAGATATCAACACTTCACAATAATTACGGAATTTTACACATTTTTCAAACTGCAGGGTGAAGATAGGCGACCCTGACAGCTATCAATTGTCTGCTTACAACATTTTATTGATGAGTTCAAATTATGGGGACTCTTCTAAACAGTGGAATGATGTTTAAGGGAGAGTGGGGAGTGTGCCAGCAGCGATCTAGCAATGTTCAGCTGTTTGATCTGTGTGTAGATATCTTAAATTATGCAAGTAGACAGGCAATTTAACCTCAGTCCTGCATCCGTGAGAACCCTGCATCCGTGCAGGATTGGATTTTGATTGCAACTCACTGATCAAGATTTGATCTGTTCATGTCATGATGTTACATGTATCCTTAGTGTGGAAATAGATGTTTTATAATTGTACATGTTTATGCTGGTTCATACTTCCTTAGGGTTGATTGGCTTTCTTTGGCTCCTTTCCAGGGAATTGTTTATCATGTTGTGTCAGAGTTCTGATCTTGACTGAACCTTCAGATTAGTTAACCCTTTGCTGGGCACTGAGTAACAGTAACTTAAGTAGTAACAGACAGACTGCACAGTAATAATGTGACATGTACATGTCTGCGCTGATATCATACCCTCAAAGCTGAAATATTGTTGAAAGCGAGGTTAAATTCTATTCACTCACTCATACCCTCAATGTCCTTATTTGTAATAATATTTATAAGCTTATAATCTGATAATTTGTTTTCTTTGTTCAAACTTACTGTGTCAAGGAGATTTCATTTATATTAGGGAGTATTAATATTGTACAGTATCCATGGTTCATTTTTCCCCGATGCTTCCTTGTGTAAATGTAGATATACTTGTGATGCAATTATTCTTCAAATAGAGATAATACCTACTTAGTCAACATGTCCATTCAAATATATGTACTAATATACCTGTGTTGTGCATTAAACACCAACAGGTACTGTAATCATTATTACACAGGGATGTTGATGTTATAGTATGAATGGCTGGAGTAGGCCTGGAAAAATTGCGTAACCTTCAAACAGTTGAGGTCACATGAAGGTTACACAATATGTCTTTTTGCATATATTGGCTCTCATCCCAGCATGAATCTCTTAACTAATCAGGGTTGAACTATCCCACATTGGTCCTGGTTCACCTGACTACATCATACATGTACATGTAGTTCACTGGTTCACCTACATGTTGTCATGGTTGTTGCAAACTGAGAGACTCATAATAGATTAATGGTACATTTTGTTCAACAATTCTGTGTGTACATGTAACTCATGAATAGATGATAGAGGTTACCATATACTGGGGTCAAAGGTCAACTCTTATAGACTAGTGTTGACAGTATCATCACAGGGGTAAAAGGTCAACTCTTATAGACTAGTGTTGACAGAATCATCACTGGGATAAAAGGTCAACTCTTATAGACTAGTGTTGACAGTATCATCACAGGGGTAAAAGGTCAACTCTTATAGACTAGTGTTGACAGTATCATCACAGGGGTAAAAGGTCAACTCTTATAGACTAGTGTTGACAGTATCATCACTGGGGTAAAAGGTCAACTCTTATAGACTAGTGTTGACAGTATCATCACTGGGGTAAAAGGTCAACTCTTATAGACTAGTGTTGACAGTATCATCACTGGGGTAAAAGGTCAACTCTTATAGACTAGTGTTGACAGTATCATCACTGGGGTAAAAGGTCAACTCTTATAGACTAGTGTTGACAGTATCATCACAGGGGTAAAAGGTCAACTCTTATAGACTAGTGTTGACAGTATCATCACAGGTCAACTCTTATAGACTAGTGTTGACAGTATCATCACAGGGGTAAAAGGTCAACTCTTATAGACTAGTGTTGACAGTATCATCACAGGGGTAAAAGGTCAACTCTTATAGACTAGTGTTGACAGTATCATCACTGGGGTAAAAGGTCAACTCTTATAGACTAGTGTTGACAGTATCATCACAGGGGTAAAAGGTCAACTCTTATAGACTAGTGTTGACAGTATCATCACTGGGGTAAAAGGTCAACTCTTATAGACTAGTGTTGACAGTATCATCACTGGGGTAAAAGGTCAACTCTTATAGACTAGTGTTGACAGTATCATCACTGGGGTAAAAGGTCAACTCTTATAGACTAGTGTTGACAGTATCATCACAGGGGTAAAAGGTCAACTCTTATAGACTAGTGTTGACAGTATCATCACGGGTAAAAGGTCAACTCTTTTAGACTAGTGTTGACGGTATCATCACTGGGGTAAAAGGTCAACTCTTATAGACTAGTGTTGACAGTATCATCACTGGGGTAAAAGGTCAACTCTTATAGACTAGTGTTGACAGTATCATCACTGGGGTAAAAGGTCAACTCTTATAGACTTCTGTTGACAGTATCATCACAGGGGTAAAAGGTCAACTCTTTTAGACTAGTGTTGACGGTATCATCACTGGGGTAAAAGGTCAACTCTTATAGACTAGTGTTGACAGTATCATCACTGGGGTAAAAGGTCAACTCTTATAGACTAGTGTTGACAGTATCATCACAGGGGTAAAAGGTCAACTCTTATAGACTAGTGTTGACAGTATCATCACTGGGGTAAAAGGTCAACTCTTATAGACTAGTGTTGACAGTATCATCACTGGGGTAAAAGGTCAACTCTTATAGACTAGTGTTGACAGTATCATCACTGGGGTAAAAGGTCAACTCTTATAGACTAGTGTTGACAGTATCATCACTGGGGTAAAAGGTCAACTCTTTTAGACTAGTGTTGACGGTATCACATGGGGTAAAAGGTCAACTCTTATAGACTAGTGTTGACAGTATCATCACAGGGGTAAAAGGTCAACTCTTATAGACTAGTGTTGACGGTATCATCACTGGGGTAAAAGGTCAACTCTTATAGACTAGTGTTGACAGTATCATCACTGGGGTAAAAGGTCAACTCTTATAGACTAGTGTTGACAGTATCATCACAGGGGTAAAAGGTCAACTCTTATGACAGACAGGTGTTGACAGTATCATCACAGGGGTAAAAGGTCAACTCTTATAGACTAGTGTTGACGGTATCATCACAGGGGTAAAAGGTCAACTCTTATAGACTAGTGTTGACCGTATCATCACAGGGGTAAAAGGTCAACTCTTATAGACTAGTGTTGACAGTATCATCACTGGGGTAAAAGGTCAACTCTTATAGACTAGTGTTGACGGTATCATCACTGGGGTAAAAGGTCAACTCTTATAGACTTCTGTTGACAGTATCATCACAGGGGTAAAAGGTCAACTCTTATAGACTAGTGTTGACGGTATCATCACTGGGGTAAAAGGTCAACTCTTATAGACTAGTGTTGACAGTATCATCACAGGGGTAAAAGGTCAACTCTTATAGACTAGTGTTGACAGTATCATCACGGGTAAAAGGTCAACTCTTATAGACGTGTTGACAGTATCATCACAGGGGTAAAAGGTCAACTCTTATAGACTTCTGTTGACAGTATCATCACAGGGGTAAAAGGTCAACTCTTATAGACTAGTGTTGACAGTATCATCACATGGGTAAAAGGTCAACTCTTTTAGACTAACTAGTGTTGACGGTATCATCACAGGGGTAAAAGGTCAACTCTTAGACTAGTGTTGACAGTATCATCACAGGGGTAAAAGGTCAACTCTTATAGACTAGTGTTGACAGTATCATCACAGGGGTAAAAGGTCAACTCTTTTAGACTAGTGTTGGCGGTATCATCACAGGGGTAAAAGGTCAGCTCTTTTAGACTAGTGTTGACAGTATCATCACGGGGGTAAAAGGTCAACTCTTATAGACTTCTGTTGACAGTATCATCACAGGGGTAAAAGGTCAACTCTTATAGACTAGTGTTGACAGTATCATCACATGGGTAAAAGGTCAACTCTTAGACTAGTGTTGACGGTATCATCACAGGGGTAAACGGTCAACTCTTTTAGACTAGTGTTGACAGTATCATCACAGGGGTAATAGGTCAACTCTTTTAGACTAGTGTTGACAGTATCATCACAGGGGTAAAAGGTCAACTCTTTTAGACTAGTGTTGACGGTATCATCACAGGGGTAAAAGGCCAACTCTTTTAGACTAGTGTTGACAGTATCATCACAGGGGTAAAAGGTCAACTCTTTTAGACTAGTGTTGACAGTATCATCACAGGGGTAAAAGGTCAACTCTTTTAGACTAGTGTTGACGGTATCATCACAGGGGTAAAAGGTCAACTCTTTTAGACTAGTGTTGACAGTATCATCACACGGGTAAAAGGTCAACTCTTTTGACTAGTGTTGACGGTATCATCACAGGGGTAAAAGGTCAACTCTTTTAGACTAGTGTTGACAGTATCATCACAGGGGTAAAAGGTCAACTCTTTTAGACTAGTGTTGGCAGTATCATCACAGGGGTAAAAGGTCAACTCTTTTAGACTAGTGTTGACGGTATCATCACAGGGGTAAAAGGTCAACTCTTTTAGACTAGTGTTGACAGTATCATCACAGGGGTAAAAGGTCAACTCTTATAGACTAGTGTTGACAGTATCATCACAGGGGTAAAAAGTTAACTCTTTTAGACTAGTGTTGACAGTATCATCACAGGGGTAAAAGGTCAACTCTTTTAGACTAGTGTTGACAGTATCATCACAGGGGTAAAAAGTCTACTCTTATCATCACGCCTCTAACATGTCTAATACATAAACTTACATTTACAGTTATTGTTCATTGAAAACCAAAAGGCATGAAAGGTGATGCAATAAAAGACACACTTCATACATACAGCATACCGGTACATGTGTATTATTGGTTGTGTAATCTCAAGCAGCTCTACCGTATTTTTTAAGAAATACATGTACATATATACATGTACATGAAGCTTAGCAGTCATGCAGAGAAAGCAAATATGTTAAGCTTATCTGAAACATTCTAATTTGTCTCGTTAATTTGTTAGATCTGAAGTGTCGAGTCCTACACTAGAAAAAAAGTGAGCCAGTTTGATAGTCATCTAAGCATTTTATCCACGGGTGATCCAATAAATGAGATTATCTTAGATAAAAAAGTTAATGTAATCCAAAACCACAGTGATATGTTTCACTGATCCATCAGGCTGCTGATAATTAATTGTTCGTTTCCCGTAACCAGCCCTCATCTATATTTTGAGGGCAAATAATTAAAATCCGTGAGGGATTTACGTTTTCATGAGTAAAACTTGCTCATTTTCTTAATATTTGCATACAATTGGTTTGCAAGTTGATAATTAATAATTATCGCTCTCAGCAGGTGTATTTTTATAAGCAAGGTTTCGAGAAACAAACAATTAATTAACAGTGGCCTCAGTCATGTCTTACTGTCGTGGTGAAACAGAAATGTATTGTCCAGCCAGCACTTTGAGGGTATTGTGATCCAAATTGATACAATCTTAGTTGTAAATTTTCCAGGGATTGGTCCACCGAATTTTGGTTCATCCCTGATGTAAGAACTCACGAGAAAGAGAGGACCACTGGGGTGGGTGGTGGGGGGAAAAAAGGGAGATAACCTGCGTAACGTACCTACGTCACTTCAGCTGAGACTGTCTACAATTGTCAGCGTCACTACGTCACTCCAGAGAGATACTTTTTTATTTGTGTAATGTACCTGTGTAACTTCAGGTGAGACCCCCTCTAAAATTGTTAGCGTCACTTCGGCCAGATACTTTTTTATTTACACAACGTTCCTGCGTAACGTGCACTCTCTCTAAAATTGTTAGTGTCATTACGTCACTGCAGACCGATACCTTTTTATTTGCGTAACGTACCTGCATAACGTCAGGTGAGACTCCCTCTGTAATTGTCAGCGTCACTACGTCACTTCGGACAGACACCTTTTTGTTTGCGTACTGTTTCTGCGTAACTTCGCATGAGCCTGTCTCTGAAATTGTCAGCGTCACTGCGTCATTTCAGACAGACATCTTTTTAGTTGCCTAACGTTTCTGCGTAACTTAGCGTGAGACTGTCTCTAAAATTGTCAGCGGCACTGCGTCATTTCGGACAGATATCTTCTTATTTGTGTAACGTACCTGCATCACTTTGATACTCTCTCTACAATTGTCAGTGTTACTTCACTTCGGACAGTTACCTTTTATTTGCGCAATGTAGCCTACCTGCATCAGTTCAGGTGAGACTCTCTCTAAACTTGTCAGCGTCACTACGTCACTCCAGAGAGACACCTTTTTATTTGCGTAACGTACCTGCGTAAATTCAGGTGAGACCCTCTCTAAAATTGTTAGCGTCACCACGTCACTTCGAACAAATACCTTTTTATTTGGATAACGTACCCGCGTTACTTCAGGTGAGACCCTCTCTAGAATTGTTTGCATCACTACGTCACTCCGGACAGATTCAAAGCTGGCTAGGGAGGAATATTCATGTAGTCCACTGTCAAAGTGAGGTCAGGGAGGAATGTTTGTGTAGTCCAGTATCAGATTCGGTTTAATCATGCAACCCTGGGCCTGATTAACATGTTATATTGTTTGGGGACCATATGAGTTTGGGAGCGCTTTGAGCAAATGATATACATTTCTTGGGGGGGGGGGGGGGAAGGGGTTACAAAATCCTTCTTGAAACATGCTGAAACAAAGTAATGTTGCTAAATATCAATTTGCCAGATTGTATTGTAGAGCATTTAATACTCGGAGAGCATACAGGGTTTTGTGCTGCACTGCAGCCACTTTCATTATGCCTTGTTAGGGTTAGGGTTAAGGGTTAGGGTTAGGGTTAGCATGCAAACACTCGCCTAAATTTGTCATGATATTTAGGAGAGTGATTTATATCTGATGTAAACTGTCATATTTTATGTTGTATTCTATTGCAACCACTCGCCTGACTTTCAAATACCCTCTCCTAAATATTTTGACGTGAACTATTTTCAGCTCCCGCAAGTAATTCTAAACACGAATCCCTGTACATTTTATCACATTTGGATATGACCAGCTGATACAGCAATAGTTGTCAGGAGGGAAATTAATGGTAATGTTTGGAATCGACCTGATCTGGAAGTCAACTCGCGCTCCGGCAGACTGAGACAAGATTTATTAAGCCCTGTCTGAAGAAACTAGACGCTGGTACAGAGAGCTATTGATTTTCAATGTCAGATCAGAGATTGTCTAACAGCCCTGTAATTACACCCATAATATAAAGTCGATCGTGTCTGAAGACCAGCGAGGAATACACTCAGAAATGGATTTTCTCTGTTTTCATTGATTGAAGTTACAGTCTCGTTCATTCATTATTCTTTTCAATTATGGCTCATATGAACTTGTACCATGTATAGTATGGACCATTAATACTAGATTTACATGTATGGTATTGCATGGAAAGCTGGAAGGTGAAAGCAACGTTTGTATTCAAAATCACACCCTCAGAGTTTGTCATCAAATTGCCAGCAGTAAAAATGATGCAGGTGCTCTAATCCACTTAGCCACATCAGCTTCCACAAGTTCAGAGATCTTTGTCTGTAGATTGTGTAAATTTACTACCCCTGGCCTTTGATAGACTGAATCATGGCACAGCTAATATCTTGGTAAAAGCGCACCAGTGTTGCTTGATGAGTCTGTCGCATGACGTATTTGAAACCTTCAGAGTTTGTTACCAAATCGCCAGATGCAAGCAATCTGATCCACTTGGACGCCTCAGTTTCCACAAAACTTTTAGCTCAGGTTGCCAAATGGTTAAAATTACTTACCTCTACTGATATTTAGAGCATTTCCACAAAGTGGATGCTGTTTTGTATTACCGGGAAACTACTCTGTCGCCGCGGCCAATTCAAATGTCCATCTCTGAAACTGTTGGAGATTTTTCAGATAAATTTTGTACATGCTATCTAACCAGGTCTGGGTGATTTGTCCGGTTGTATTACAATGTTTTTATTTGATCTCTAGATGGTGTTGTAGTCATGAATATTATAAACCTTTCTGACATGATTTTGTCACGAAATCTGGTTCTAATGAACCTGTAGGATAGACAAAGAGTTGTGGTTTTAGTGTGATTCCAAAGGCATGATTTTGGCAACCCAAAAGTCGACGTTTTTTAATAAAATAAAAATTGACGCCTTTGAATAGAGACACGTGTAAGTTACATGTATACATTAGTTTCCAGCTTGCTGAACATAAGTATGATGGCTGAAGCTATTATGTATTTCTTTTGCGATCCAAAATTTTTCATTGCCGTCATCGCTATTTGAAATGTCCTTATAAGTTATCTCTGAAACCGTTGACTATTTTTGAGTCAAACTTTGTTTGCTATCCACTGAGGTGAGGGGAATTTGCCTGGTTGTGTTTGCATGTTTTCATTTGATCATTATATGGTGCTGTAATAATGAAAATTATAAACCATTCTGACACAATATTTTTCCAACAGCTTGTATGATTTTAAAGGAGTAGTTACCTTATTTTTGAGTATCACTATATTTATCAGCAATCGTATTCAAAACCTTATTATATAAAACTTATGTTGATAGAATGCGTGACGTTTTTAGATGAGCGGAAGTGAGTGTTCATGTATACTCATCTAAAAACTTCATGGAATGATGTGTGGTATCATGGAATGATGTGTGGTATCATGGAATGATGTGTGGTATCATGGAATGATGTGTGGTATTTATAAAATGTGAAGTTCATGTTAACATGGCAGTGTGACTAAAGTCACAGGACCTACGAAGTAGGGTAGGCATTAGGACTCGAACTGAACTCGTGGAAATCCCCCTATATTAAGATGGGCACAGCTCCAGTCAGAATAACCAGAGATTTTCATCAAAAATCACCAAAAATTTAGGTAGGTCAGCTCAGAACTTGCTGGTAACAGTCCCCTAATGCACCTTCATGCCAAAAATCAAAGTTCTAATGTCAACGGTTCTCCTTAGTTTGCAGACGAAAGGTTTCAGGTGGACTGACTCACTCACTCACTCACTACCGGATAATTTGCGAATGAGAGCCTACATTGTACTTCGTAGAAATAAGATTCTTGTGTTAGCAACTTAAGGATAGCTATCCCCTTAGAGGCAGTTTTTGCACCCCCATGACAATTTGTCGTCTGTATCAATAAATATACAAGATAACCATAATAAACTATATATTTTATGAAAGCATACATCGTAGGCATTTCAACTATATGATTTGTATAACTGACGCTGCTACTGTGTAGAAAATATTCCAATTTAAAAAAATTAAAATGAAAACAATAGCGTCCATTTTTCAATTCAAATTTCATGAAAACTTTTGGTCTTGTTTCAACTTTGATGGTATACCTTGGTAGGAGACAATTCAAACTAGTAAACTTTATCTCATTTTTTTAGCTCATCTGGGCCGAAGGCCCGATGGGCTTATGTCATGGCCTGACTGTCCGTCGTCCGTCGTCCGTCGTGCGTCGTCCGTTGTGCGTCGTCCGTTGTGCGTAAACATCTTCTTCTCTGAAACCGCTTGGCCGATTAAGCTGAAACTTGGCATGCATGTTTCCCCCAATGAGTACACCAGAATTTGTTCATGCCGTGTCGATACGATTTTAAATATGGCCGCCATGGCGGCCATCTTGAATTTGCCATTGAAACATTGTTATCGCGATTTCTCAGGAACTGCTGCATAGATCTTTCTCAAATGTGGTACACAGGTTCCCCTTGGGGTCTAGTTGTGCAAGATACATGTACCTGTTGTGGTCTGATTCACAAATCCAATATGGCCACCAGGCGGCCATCTTGGATTTCCCCATGAAACATTGTTATTGCAATTTCTCAGGAACTACTTTGTGGATCTTCCTCAAATTTGGTACACAGGTTCCCCTTGGGGTCTAGTTGTGCAAGATACCTTTTCTGCTCTGATTCGAACATCCAATATGGCCACCAGGCGGCCATCTTGGATTTCCATATGAAACTTCGTTATCGTGATTTATGAGGAAATACTGCATGGATCTTTCTCAAATTTGATACACAGGTTCCCCTTAGTGTCTAGTTGTGCAAGATACTTTTGTGGTCTGATTCAGAAATCCAATATGGCCACCAGGCGGCCATCTTGGATTTCGAGATGAAACATTGTTATCTCGATTTCTCAGGAAGTACTGCATGGGTCTTTCTCAAATTTGGTACAGAGGTTCCCCTTGGGGTCTAGTTGTGCAAGATACAATTTGTGGTCTGATTGAAAAATCCAATATGGCCACAAGGCGGCCATCTTGAATTTGCCAGTGAAATCTTGTCATCATTATTTTTCGTTAACTACTGCATGGATCTTTCTCAAATTTGGTACACAGGTTCCTCTTGGGGGTCTAGTTGTGCAAGATACCTTTTCTGCTCTGATTCGAACATCCAATATGGCCACCAGGCGGCCATCTTGGATTTCCCTATGAAACTTCGGTATCGTGATTTATCAGGAAGAACCGCATGGATCTTTCTCAAATTTGATACGCAGGTTCCCCTTGGGGTCTAGTTGCGCAAGATACAATTTGCGGTCTGATTGAAAAATCCAATATGACCACCAGGCGGCCATCTTGGATTTCCAGATGAAACATTATCGCGATTTCTCAGGAACTACTGCATGGATCGTTCTCAAATTTGGTACAGAGATTCCCCTTGGGGTCTAGTTGCGCAAGATACAATTTGTAGTCTGATTGAAAAATCCAATATGGCCACCAGGCGGCCATCTTGGATTTCCAGATGAAACATTGTTATCGTGATTTCTCAGGAACTACTGCATGGATCTTTCTCAATTTTGGTACAGAGGTTGCCCTTGGGGTCTAGATGTGCAGGATACCATATATGGTCTGATTGAAAAATCCAATATGGCCACCAGGTGGCCATCTTGGATTTCCCCATGAAATTTTGCTATCGTGAATTCTTAGGATATTACTGCATGGATGTTGATACACAGATTCCCCTTGTGGTCCAGTTGTGCAAGATACCTTTTTTTGGTTCATTTCGAAAATCCAATATTGCCGCATCTTGAATTTCCCATGAAACTTTATCATAAAATCTCAGGAAATAACTGCATGGATCATGGATTGGGGGGACAACACAAGTTAGAAACTCATCTATTGCAGTTCTTTAGTAAAAATTTCTCACAGCTACTTTCTCCAGTTACAGACAGATGACCTACAGTGCCGTGGCACTATCTTTTACATCTTCGCAGACAGATGGGGGTATGTCTTGGTTAGGCCATACCTCACCAGAAATGTCCTGTTACATCTCATTGCCATCGTAACAACCCAGTCGCACATATTTCGTACTCGACATGTCTCCCCCTGGTGCATATACCCACAAAATATTGGAATCGTAGCTAAGGTTAAAAACTGTCCAATGTACTGTCCGGACACGAAGTGGACAGACGGACGAACGACTGCAATCACATAATAAAAATTGGTTCTGGTTATTGCTTATACAGCTTACTGACAATCGCACATTATATTTTGGTATAATTGCCTTTATTCCGTAACCTTCAATTACAATCATGAATTTGCAGCTTGACCTCCTGTGAAATCGACTATGTTGCCATTTTGTTCAGGGGAGACAACGCAAGTTAGAAACTCATCTATTGCAGTTCTTGAGTAAAAATTTCTTGCAGCCACTTTCTCCAGTTATAGCCAGATGAGCGCTACAGTGCCGTGGCACTATCTTTTAATTTTTGCCTGGTTTTGTTTTTATAACTATTTTACTAAAATAAATTGAAAAAAATGTACTTTTTTACGGTCGTTTGTCTTAAAAGTTGGATAATTAAAAAACGAAGCTGAACTTACAAAAAGTGAGATAAAGGTTTCTAGATCACCTTATAAGCAACAAGCATGCCAAATTTCAAAAACGTAGCATGGATACTTTTCGAGAAATAAACGTTTGAATTTCGGATTTTGTACAAAAATGAAAGGCTAGAAATCGGGCAAAATGTGTCCAGCTATACATCTGATGAATTAATCCCTATTTTTTGCTTGATGTACATTTTTAAAGGTTATACAAAATGGTCTCAAAATCTGCTACTTTTTTGTGCTAAATTGTTGTAGAGGTGATTATATAGACTTGTTTTACATTTTTGTATGTTTTCAAACTGCCCAAGGTTGGAAATAGCAGCAGTAAAGTGCGACAATTTCATGCCCCTTTCAAAACGGCGAAAGCTGTGACCGCTTGACCTGTGACGTCACAACCTGATTACGATCTGGCTCAAATGCCTGTTGTGACGTCCAAATGTCAGCGACATCACGCTAGAACTCCCACAGTTGGGTGAATCTTTCGTAACAACGCCCGACGTCATAGACTATGACGTTTACGGCGCAATCGTAATCAGGTTGTGACGTCATGCACCAGAGGTCACGGCTCCAATACGTTTTTCCCCACATGTGTGCTATTCGTGTCCTAAGACCCACTTCGACGACATTATTCGAGAAAAAAATACTAATTTGTTGTTTGGAACACTACTGGGTATGTTTTAATGCAGAGTAGTATATAGTCATTTGGTATAACCTTTAATCTGTCTAATGGGACCTACTCGAATTCCTGTTTATTCTGGATAACTATTACACTAAGTTTTTTTCATCAAGTCGGTTTAAAGTCTAATTTAAACTTTAAAAACCTGCTAAAACTTGTTCACACCTGTGTAGATTACTTCGTGGCGGGTGTCTGAGTGAAGTGTCGCTGTCATAATTAGAAACAAAAATAAGGATGTTTGCATGGTTTTGATCAGAAGGGGGTACATTAATGTAATTAAGTAGGACTAATAGATAATTAGCTTACCATAATACTGCGGAAATGAGTTTTGGAAAGGGAAATTTAACAGACAAAAATAATAGTAGCCAAGCCCAAGCTAAGGCAATCTGTTTAATTGTTCCAGGGCCTCGGAAACTAAATTTTTAATCCTAATATTGAAGCACTTCTATTTATAATTTTTATTTCATTTTTTCACCAAATGTTAGAGGAAATAGTGAATATTTGAATGAAGAAATAAAAAAAAAAATGACCACTTTTTACCCTCTAAGGGAATAGCTATCCTTAACTAATTGGCATCAGTCTTGAATAAATTACAAATTTCAAAATTAATTTAAAATGGATATCTGGAAGTTTATGAATGTTTTATTGAGGGTTTTCTAAACATTTATTGTCGCTTTGAATGGATATTATCAGAAATAACTGTCAGATTTGTTAAGTTTTGGTGCACTGGATCTCAATTTGTCATATAAAATGGTGATTTCCCATAATAAAATGCCATGGTAGAATATATTGTTTCGAAGACAAATTTACATGGACAACACAGAAAAGAGTTCAGCAGTCCAAGGTGCAGTGGTCCTACATATAAACAAAATCTCAAATTAGCATATTACGCACAAATGTGTATCATACTTGAAGATAAAAAGAATCACAATATAAATGTAACTGATCAAAATTCCAATGTCAAATGTTCATGATCAATGCATATGTAGTAGTTTAACATGTAGTTGTAAACTTGCAGTTACGTTTGTTGTATTATGTTTAAGAGATGTACCACCGTTTTTTTTCTATTCAATACATATGAGCAGCTTTATCAGAAATGACTAAGGCATAAATAAGACAAACAAATTATGAAATATTTCTCTGTTACTCAGGGATATTTATCAGTTTAGAAACAAATCAGTTTTTGTGACTCCGGTTACATCATAAAACATGATAGCATACTACTATGTAAGTATGCTACATAAACTAAAGGGAATTTCAGCTACCTTCCTGGTTAAAGTACATGATTAGGCCAATGTATTGTGGACATGTAAGAGTAGCCAAAATGACAAATCTACCCTCTGATGAACAGAGAATTTTACACTATTTTGCAGGACATATTATAAAAAAAATAGAAGTTTATAGTGGAATAAAACCGAAACCAAATATTATTTCAAGTGCATGTAACTTAGGAATATAAACTATGTTACAGGAAAAGAATTTATAACATACATGTACCAGAAAGTTTATTTTTTAATGATCATGCCCATGTTTACACAGAATTGCCCTCATGTACATGTATAACTAAATGACTGGAGCGAACTTGCTTTTTGACAAAAATCCATTGAAATAAGCATTCGTTGAAATCATCACACATGTTCCCACAAAACTATAGCTGTCAGTTTCGAGAAGATATTATTAAAATATTGCTCTTACATGTTCATGACATACGATATTTGGAGATATACAAATTATGGTTGAAGGTGGCTTGTCGAAAAGCAATAAGACTGACCCAGTTTTGGGGTTCACCAGATCAGATTATGTCAATTTGTCACCATTTAATTTTGGGAAAATAGACAGTCTGGGAACAGCAAACTGAAATATTCCACAAAGCAGTATAAATTGAGTCAGAAGATCCTAAATGAAACAAAGTTTCAGGTCTATTGCAGTTTCAGATATGTCTGTTTCAAGACTGATACAATAACAGTTATAGTCGCATTTGGACAAAAGCCTCATGAACAAAAGCCCCAGCAAGTCTAATGAAAAAGCATGACACATATGATTAATGTAAAAATGATGAAGTATGGCTTGAGAACCTACTGATCAACTTTGGTACACCCGATTTCTTGAAATTTTTTAACTTTTAAATTGTCAATACAAAAATCACCAAATTACCAGACTTTTGGTCCTAGACCCTATGCCAATCTGTATGCAGCCAATGCTGCTAAGAGGAGTAATGAAGACAAATGTAGCCCAATTCAGAAAGTGTTTTATCTCCCTAGCTCTACTAGGGGTGTGGTGGTGCAGAGCACTTCCGGTAAGTACAAAAGGCCCTCACAATTAGGTTCATTATTACATTAATTTGATATTCCATTTTCTAAAACATTAGTTTTCTAATGTACAGACTGTATGCAGTCTCTATCAGTTCATGTAGAATATATAAACAAACATTCTGGGATAGTTTATTAATATATTATTCAAAATATTGCAGGTGCCTTTGTTAAATGTGAAACCGAGACGACTACTTCCCAAAAACAGCTTTTCGTACCTCTAACTTTAAAGAGTGGCAGTTATTCAGGGGGAGATCAGGCACTTTCCGGGAAGGGCTATACCAGTACTGTTGTTTTATCAATTCCTTCATAACATTTTTGTTAGATTAAAATATTGATGTTTACTGTTTGGAGTGGCAATGTGTGAATCAAATTGTTTTTTGTTTTTATTTTAGTTTAATCGTGTTGAGTTCAATGTTTGGGTTATCCGAACATTCCAAATAGGAAAGGCTCGGCATTAAAACAGACATTTAAAGTTTGAATTAATTAATTGGTAAAAACTTAGTGAGAACAATAAAGTTTGACATCATCCCCCCGATAATGTCAATTTAGAAAATTTGATAATGATCTGGAAGTACTTCTTTTTCATTGTCAATTCAAAATCACAAAAATAGAGGCAATGTAATAAAATTATTAGTTAACTGATTTTTTAAATTAATCTGAATGGGACCTACACTCTGTACGCCGGGCGTTTCTTCCGCTCGTCTTTGTTCTGGATTCAGATACAATAACATTGACCCAATATGTTGGCCAGAACTCAGTCAGAATTCATCTAAATGTGATAATTCAAATCTGACTTACAACTATTTTCGAACAGATATTTTCCTATGCAATTAGGATCATATTTGATCCTGGTGTATCTGATCAATGTTCTACACATATATTTGGGGAAATGCTCTGCCCGTGTTTCACACGAGTTTTCATCATTTTACCTGCATGTATTTCCTGCTTTCTTCTGAATATTGGTTTCATAAAGCCTGGCTGAGTTTATATCTTGAAACTGTTATGCCCATCGCCATTGCTGTATAAATTACATGTATTTAATGGTTAGTCATGTCTCGCCAGGCCAGCAGACTGATACGCCTGCAAGGTTAATCATGTCTTGTCAAGTCACAGACTCCAAACAAGGGCAGATAAGTAATGTAAATTTCATAACTGAAACCTCCCGGGCTTGGCAACTTATATGACATTGTATCAGTAGATGCGTTACACAGTACATACATGTTCACTACCAGTCTATGCACAGGTATTATTTATTTTCTTGTTACAGTCATGGGATGAGTTTTTTCGTCAAGCTACCCAAGGGGCAGAGCCAGGGCAGGCGTATGTGTCCACAGGACTACCAGAAATCTCCGCAGGACTACCAGATGAGAAAATGATCAAGGACCATCTTGCTGTACAAGCCATCATCCGAGCTTATCAGGTGACAATTACTGCTTTATATGTCCTCTATTCTCTTCACCAGTCTACGTCTGTTTGCGTTCACGGTATCTTGTTAATGGGGAAAAAAATTACGAAATGATTTTAAGAGAGAGAGAGAGGATAAATTTGTTTTTAATGGGAAACACGGTCGTGAGTTCGATTGAATTCATTTCTTCCTTTAGGCCTTATAAAAAAAATTTCATATTCAAAATTATTCATTGATGAGCAATGTGATGTATGAAATGAACATTTCTTCATTAAGAGCTTCAAATTTCTGTTGCTACATGTATATTGCAGACTGTAATAATGCTACATATGCCTTTGGTGTATAAGCTCTATAAGCGTATTCATCAGTTGAAATCTTTTCTGCAATTTCCTGGATAGTTCAGGCTCACTGGCGACTTGGAAATAATTTGCTTGACACACAAACATATTGATGATCTAAAAGTACTGCTTTTTCGATCAACCAGTATATTATGAGAAGTTAAATGAAATACATCGAACATGCCGCTGCAAGTCTTAGAAATTTCAGCCATCCTTTGTTGCTGTGATCATTCCAATAATTATGAATTACATAAATTTGGAAGTTGAATAATGAATGAAAGAACTTTTTCTGATTTTAATCACAAGGACCAAAGCATCAATGAATTACTAAAATAACAAATCAATTTTCAGTAGAATGACACGGAGGTACCAAGCTGTTGCAGTGACCAAAAATTGTATTTATTTGGAGTTACCTCCCTTCGTTGAAAAATGCTATGACATGTTTCGGAATATCTTTTTGAGTCTGACCCTCCACTCCGAATTTCCCTGCAATATTCTATGCACATCGAACTTTCTCTTAAAAAAAAATAATTGAACGTCATGGGAATGTCTTAATTGGGGAAATTACATAATGGTCATTAAATTTGATGGGTATATTCAAAGGATAAGTGAAGGATGAATAATTAAAATTCTATAACACTTTTGTCTATAACAACTTGCTAACTGTGCAATTATTGAGTGTTTTAGGGAAAGGGACATCAACTGTTTTTTCCATCGTAAAGTTGAATGAGTTACAAAGCAACACAAATAGACCTATATTCATGTATGTCCCAAAAAGCCCGACTCAGAACCACTTCTCATTTGAGAGACTAAATAAACTGGTTCACTGATCTTGGCATGATGCCAACCGAGATGGGAGCATCTTCCCAATATCAGTGGACCAGTTTTTTCAACAAAGGGGAGAAAGGATGCCAAGTTTGCCATATTTTTTCAATCTTTCATTATAATCTTTGTTGATAATAGAAATAATGTTTTCATAGACATATTCAACATTATTTTACGCACGGTTAGTTTGAAAAAGTTTATAAATTTAAAATATAAAATCTCACAAGCTAACCGTGCGTAAAATAACCATTGAGCAGGCCTATGGAAACATAAATAACCATTGAGCAGGCCTATGGAAACATAAATAACCATTGAGCAGGCCTATGGAAACATAAATAACCATTGAGCAGGCCTATGGAAACATAAATAACCATTGAGCATGTTGAGCAGGCCTATGGAAACATAAATAACCATTGAGCAGGCCTATGGAAACATAAATAACCATTGAGCAGGCCTATGGAAACATAAATAACCATTGAGCAGGCCTATGGAAACATAAATAACCATTGAGCAGGCCTATGGAAACATAAATAACCATTGAGCAGGCCTATGGAAACATAAATAACCATTGAGCAGGCCTATGGAAACATAAATAACCATTGAGCAGGCCTATGGAAACATAAATAACCATTGAGCATGTTGAGCAGGCCTATGGAAACATAAATAACCATTGAGCATGTTGAGCAGGCCTATGGAAACATAAATAACCATTGAGCATGTTGAGCAGGCCTATGGAAACATAAATAACCATTGAGCATGTTGAGCTTGGAGGCCCTGCTCGGAAACCTAAATACTCATTGAGCATGTTGAGAGCAGGCCTATGGAAACATAAATAACCATTGAGCAGGCCTATGGAAACATAAATAACCATTGAGCAGGCCTATGGAAACATAAATAACCATTGAGCAGGCCTATGGAAACATAAATAACCATTGAGCAGGCCTATGGAAACATAAATAACCATTGAGCATGTTGAGCAGGCCTATGGAAACATAAATAACCATTGAGCATGTTGAGCAGGCCTATGGAAACATAAATAACCATTGAGCAGGCCATAACCATTGAGCAGGCCATAACCATTGAGCAGGCCATAACCATTGAGCAGGCCATAACCATTGAGCAGGCCTACAATAACCATTGAGCAGGCCTACAATAACCATTGAGCAGGCCATAACCATTGAGCAGGCCTACAATAACCATTGAGCAGGCCTACAATAACCATTGAGCAGGCCTACAATAACCATTGAGCAGGCCATAACCATTGAGCAGGCCATAACCATTGAGCAGGCCATAACCATTGAGCAGGCCTACAACAACCATTGAGCAGGCCTACAATAACCATTGAGCAGGCCATAACCATTGAGCAGGCCTACAATAACCATTGAGCAGGCCATAACCATTGAGCAGGCCTACAATAACCATTGAGCAGGCCATAACCATTGAGCAGGCCATAACCATTGAGCAGGCCTACAATAACCATTGAGCAGGCCTACAATAACCATTGAGCAGGCCTACAATAACCATTGAGCAGGCCATAACCATTGAGCAGGCCTACAATAACCATTGAGCAGGCCATAACCATTGAGCAGGCCATAACCATTGAGCAGGCCTACAACAACCATTGAGCAGGCCTACAATAACCATTGAGCAGGCCATAACCATTGAGCAGGCCTACAATAACCATTGAGCAGGCCATAACCATTGAGCAGGCCTACAATAACCATTGAGCAGGCCATAACCATTGAGCAGGCCATAACCATTGAGCAGGCCTACAATAACCATTGAGCAGGCCTACAATAACCATTGAGCAGGCCTACAATAACCATTGAGCAGGCCATAACCATTGAGCAGGCCTACAATAACCATTGAGCAGGCCTACAATAACCATTGAGCAGGCCTACAATAACCATTGAGCAGGCCTACAATAACCATTGAGCAGGCCTATGCCTATGGAAACATAATTTCTAAAACATATCAATCATGTCAATATTTCTTTAATATTTAGATGAAATTATAAATGTCTCTAACCTGACACGAAAGCTGCCTTTTAAAATAACTTCAGAATTGGAAACTTAATGAAAGTAAATTAGTAAACATTAAACAACAGTGTTAGAGCCTTAAGCTCATTATTTTATGTCCTGTTACATTTCCCATTGACCAAGTCCTGGTAAGAATAGGCCTCAGCTCCTCAGACAGTTGTCGTAAGAGGTGACTAACCGAGGCACCCATGGGGTTCCCGGGTGTGAAAAGGAATAGGACCCCTCCCGTGTGGTTCCCGGGTGTGAAAAGGAATTGGACCCAACGTCGTGATAATATAATATGACTGAAATGTAGTTGAAAGCGACGTTAAATCATATTCACTCACTCACTTACTCACTCACTGTATTATATATTATGCAGACCTTGTATATACAGGGCTCGAAATGGCGCCCTGCTATTGGCGAAAAGCAGGCGAAAATTTGCCTGTCGCAGGCCAAGTGAAAATTGACCTGCTAAAATAAAAAAATCGTGAAAAAATAGCAGGCGATAAGTTTTTAGGCGAATGAAATGCCTAAAGATCGATTCTCCGTTCGATATTGAAAATATTCGTACTGCCAAACCATTACAGCAATCTTTGTACATGTACGTCAAAATGTTTTCGTACGGCTCGAAGTACTGAACTGGCGCCGATCCGATTGTTGTGGCAAGTAAGTCGGTCCGAAGTTGTCTCCCTTGTTGTGTGCGCGCATGCCTGCCGTTATTACTTCCGCATCCGTTAACAACATCCGACAGCAAAATGGTACATCTTCAGAAAATTTATGACCTACATGTATCCCAAAGTTCACAAGATCATTATTGTTTAGCATCATCAGATAAACAAGAATAGTACGATCAGACAACATGCAGGCGAGAATACGGTATAATTGACGTAATTCGTTGTTTTCCGCGTTTCAATGGTTGATCTTCAATGCAGAATCTAGGTCAACTAAATTTATAATGTCTGCTGCTTCAAACGAGTAGGCCTATAAGTTCGACGTTCAGTTTTATTTTTTGAACAACAAAACTTGCATAATGTTAGCAACAAAAGTACATATCATAGGGCGTGTGAACAGTACTATGTAGTGAATAAAGAACAGAAATGCTGCAAATGCCCTGACCTGATCAAGTACATGTCACGCTAAGAACCTGGGATAGGTCATAAATTTTCCGAAGATGTACCGTCTTGCCATCCGACAAGTGAGAAGCCAGCGTGGTATTCGATGCTAAACGCCTAAAACATGGCACAAAATACTGTCAAACTGTCCACGGTTAAATCGTGGGGATTCAGCTGGTTGAACGCGAAACAAACGATCATAAAAGGCGGACACACGCTTGTTACGGAGGTCAATTGTGAGTTGTGCGCCAAGTATGAGAAGCAGATACGTAGCACTCGGAACTGTCAAAACGCATGGATAATCGGTACAACGAACGTGAAAAAGCACTCAATAATCACTCATTCGAAGGGTGATCCGCATAAGAAGGCAGAATCATTAGAAAGAGATGAAGAATTCAGACAACGTGGGGAATCACCAGCTTCTCATACTGTTATCGGCCAGAGTTTAAATAAACTCAAATCCCAAGATGCAGAAAAAATTACTAAACTGTTTGACATTGCATTCCTCATAGCAAAAGAGGAAATTGCATTCACAAAATTTGTCCCACTAGCCAGTTTGGAGAAGAAACACGGGGTCTTGCTTGGGGACACCTATATAAATGACCATCAGTGTGCAGAATTTGTAGATAACATTGCAGAAGTTTATTTGGATGAACTAAATGAAATTCTGGACGAAGTGAATTGATAAAGATGGGTCGTCTAAGTTGTAATATAAACAACAAAATACATTGGAATCAACAATATAAGTTTTATTAAAATCATATCTTGTGTTGTACTTACCTGTGTCATTTAATCGAGTGCCCCTTGATCGAAGTAACTTGGAAATTTCGAAAAACTGCAGGTCAAATTTACTAATAGCAGGTCATCTAAGGTTTGGCCTGCGATTTTTACGTATCCGAAGAAAAATAGCAGGCCATTGCATTTTCTCTAATTCGAGCCCTGATATAAGGTTAAAGGATACAATCAGCCCCTTCAAAATGCAAGGCCTGAGTATACTGTCAACTTTTGTTATAGTTATTCCAATTTTTTAATCGCTAATGGAGTGATATTTATCCATTTACCATGTTTTGAATCTTACCAAGGAGCCATGTTGAAGGTCCAGTACACTGCTTTGTCATATTTAACAATGTCGAATGGATTAAACCACAGGTTCACGGCCATCGTATAGCATCATTGGATCCTCTGGGCATTGGAAATGCAGATTTAAGTTCTGAACATCCACCTGAACTGATACCTGCACGATATGAACTAGGTACGTATGCACGTCTAACATCTCAATCAGCAATGGGAAAGAACTTCATGGATAGACTTCAGAGACCAATTTTTAGGAAATTTACTCTCTTGGAACAAGCAATAGACTAGATTGTTAATCCATACTAACTTGCTGGTTAGAGGACTTGAATTTTGCAAAAGTGCTCTGCAGTGTATCCCTGTGTATGTTATTGTTTAGAGATTGGATTACATGTAGATGCTGGGTAGACATGAACAGGTCTGCACATAGCACATGGACTAATCAATTTCAGATTTCTGTTCATTCCAGAAAGAATAAACCAGCATACAGCAAAGTTGACACAAACACGGCCCCTTAATTAATTTCCTTAATGTACATAATATTTACCTATATAATATTTATGCAGGAAATCAAGAAGAATTCCCCTGTTCCTCAGGTCTAGTTATATGTGGTCATGGTGGCTGGACGAGCACATCTTAGATTATAAAAATCTTAGACATGTTAGGTGTCTGTTTTACAGTGTAAATTGTGTTCTCAAGGACTCTCCAACATGTCCAACCTGTCCAACCAACATGTCCAACCAACATGTCCAACCAACCAACATGTCCAACCAACATGTCCAACATGTCCAACCAACATGTCCAACCAACATGTCCAACCAACATGTCCAACATGTCCAACCAACATGTCCAACCAACATGTCCAACATGTCCAACCAACATGTCCAACCAACATGTCAACAACATGTCAACATGTCCCACCAACATGTCCAACCAACATGTCCAACATGTCCAACCAACATGTCCAACCAACATGTCCAACCAACATGTCCAACATGTCCAACCAACACGTCCAACCAACATGTCCAACCAACATGTCCAACCAACATGTCCAACATGTCCAACCAACATGTCCAACCAACATGTCCAACATGTCCAACCAACATGTCCAACCAACATGTCCAACATGTCCAACCAACATGTCCAACCAACATGTCCAACATGTCCAACCAACATGTCCAAGAGCATAACTTTTATTACAGTCACATGTATTCTGACCATTGTCCTCAAGCATGTACACTGTATCTTTCCTGAAACTTAACACTTCCAACATGTATACATGTACATGTACCTCTCCTTGAATCAATTTCCAACTCTTTCTTATAGTGTTGCAAGTTTGAATGCAGGCAGGAATTTGGAGAGAGGTGTTGGACAAATGGAAAAAGGACTATAATCAGTCTTTCCATCATTAATGCAATATCATTGGCCTAAAACAATATGACCTCAAATTTGACCTTTGTCCTCTGTTGTAGTGGCAATATTAGATAAAAGTCTTGAATGGCTTATTCAACCAGACAGCGAATTAGATCAGGTGACCTACATGACACACACAGTTGACCGAGGATATCAGGTGACCTACATGACACACACAGTTGACCGAGGATATCAGGTGACCTACATGACACACACAGTTAACCGAGGATATCAGGTGACCTACATGACACACACAGTTAACCGAGGATATCAGGTGACCTACATGACACACACAGTTGACCGAAGATATCAGGTGACCTACATGACACACACAGTTGACCGAGGATATCAGGTGACCTACATGACACACACAGTTGACCGAGGATATCAGGTGACCTACATGACACACACAGTTGACCGAGGATATCAGGTGACCTACATGACACACACAGTTGACCGAGGATATCAGGTGACCTACATGACACACACAGTTGACTGAGGATATCAGGTGACCTACATGACACACACAGTTGACCGAGGATATCAGGTGACCTACATGTTGACCGAGGATATCAAAATTCAGATTTGATCTTGACCTTTGGAATGATAAGCAATTGAAATTCGAAAATATTAAATCCTTTTTTCCTAAAATTAGGTCACTGACAGTCTTGGAACTACATGTATAACACCAGAAGGAACAGTCCACTCCATGGTCTTCCGTTTGACAGTAATCACAAAACAATCTGATCTGACCTTCACCTTGAATGTCACGTGGTACCAAAAGTGATTTACTTGATTTTGGGGGGAAATATATAAGGAATAGGAATCCGTAATTTAGCACACAAGTACTCCATTACACAAGAATGGAGTCAGGAAATTTTTGACCCTACATATACCTTAAAGGAGTACTTACTTTATTTTATATAGGTTCCTATTACAAAGGTTAGATTCTTAAATAAATGTAACCAACTATTTTGCTGTCGTTGAGGGTGATAACCTATTATTTTTATTACAATTTGTGAAGCCATGTTTCCGCTTTGAGGTCGACGTGGGCGCCGCCATGTTGCCTGTGGGATGACGTGACTGATGACGTCAGCATTCAGGACAACGTCCCGGCTAACGCTTGCCCAGGGACGTTCCAACTACGGACATTTGAATTACTCTGTGTCCGAGTTTTAATCCGAGGAAAAAACTGGCGCGGCAAATCTAGCAGGTGTAATTCACAAAAGGAGAGTGATTTAGGTTATCTCCACCAACTGAATAATTTCTTCCCCAAGTTTTTCAACTGAAACTTGCTCGATTAAATTTGGACAAAATTTGAAGCTAAGCGAGAAGACTAAAAGAGCGTCCTCTGCAATTGTCCAGTGATTTCAGTTGAACGATGATGCTTCTAAGTTCGTAATCATTTTCATGATTACACTTGAATTACTAAAATCAACTAGAACGTCAGTGGATTTACTGGGTTCCTTCTTGTGCGAATTATCGGCATTACCAACACGATCAACCTTAAATCTCCATGACGTTATGACGTTTTTAGATGAGTATACACTCACTTCCACTCATCTAAAAACGTCACACAGTGGTGCAATGGCGGCGCCCAGTGCACGCCGTGGCGAGCAACAAAATATTCAATATTTCTTTTATTTCGCATTCTGTCAACATAAGTTTTATATAATAAGGTCTGGAATGCGATTGCCGATAAATATAGTCACACTCAAAAATAAGGTAAGTACTCCTTTAACCTTGATTCTTGAATTATAGCCCCTGACATTTTCATGGTTGGAGAGCTCAGAAATCATATTTTTTAATGTATATTATGTTATATTTTTTATCATTTAGAAAGTGATCGTATAACAGTATTTTCGTTATTTTGGGAAACACTATCTTAGAATAGCACAAATACTAGTGCTGAAAATTTGGTCGAGTCCCGTGCGGGATTCGAACCAGCGACCCCAGCGACCCCAGAGGGAGGCCCGTTGGCCGAGTGGTTTAGATCGCCGACATACAGTGCTGGGGAGGCCCGTTGGCCGAGTGGTTTAGATCGCCGACATACAGTGCTGGCGATTAGGTGCCTGACTCTGGGGTCGCTGGTTCGAATCCCGCACGGGACTCGACCAAATTTTCAGCACTAGTATTTGTGCTATTCTAAGATAGTGTTATCCCAAAATAACGAAAATACTGTTATATTATGTTGTTTGAAATCAACTCTGTTTATTGCAGTTACCTCCTTTGGCACGGCTGATCAGCTTATGGTGATAACTTTATTAACATTTCTAACATTTGTTTTCATATCCATGTACAAGGTTAAAGTTTCTGATCAGTCCTGATGTTTTTTATTTGTAA
The DNA here is from genome assembly GCA_036873755.1 of Hanleya hanleyi. Lineage (NCBI taxonomy): Eukaryota > Metazoa > Mollusca > Polyplacophora > Lepidopleurida > Hanleyidae > Hanleya > Hanleya hanleyi. Next base: position 32,583 of record JAVTVY010016028.1, on the reverse strand, counting down.
CCCATCAGATGAAGAGGATTTAGATCGAGCCTATCATTTGCCGCACACTACCCATATCGGTGGTGAGCAGCAGAGAGCCCTCCCCTTGAATGAGATCCTGAAGCAGTTAAAGGTAAAGGATAATTTGATTATGCAGTGTTCAAGAATATGTTCATCATGGATTAATATAGTTGTTGAGCCCGTATTGTGAACAGCTCAACATGAAGTGACCAGAATTGTATCTACCCGTGTCCACAATGCAGAGAGTGGCATACCGGTAGCTCTTGGGTTTTCAAGTAGCTGTCGACTGTCCTTTGATAACCTCCAAACCCTGCAGTATCGGGGGGACGTAATGTATCTCTGATATTTGTATAATTACTGTCACCAATCAACATGAACAGCATGGTCTATCTTACATGAACAGCATGGTCTAACTAACAGTGTCCTTGGTCAACCTTGTACCAACCTTGTGCTACCTTACACCGACCTTGGTCAAAGTTATACCTACTTTGTGCTACGTACTTACACCGACCATGATCAACCTTATACCGACTCAAACTTACACCAGCCATCGTCAACCAGTCAAAAGTGCTCGAGCTAATGGTGCAGAGCCAGTACCAAAAACATTGCATAATAATGAGACGATATCGTCTTCACTTAGTTTGCCATATGGATCGACCTGATACACTCGTTTTCTGATTGACTGCATGAGGCACTGAGTGTTGCATATACAGTACAGTACAGCACAGAAAAGACTTGTCTTTGAACGAGACACAACAAAAACGTAAATGCGAATAAACATGTAACTCGTAACCCTGAGAGAGAAACGAGTATGACTCGCGTCAAAACAAAAAGAAAATCTCGACTGGTAATATCACACATGCACGCGGCCGACAAAGGCTGGTTTGTCACCTTACATTCTTACTATTTGATATGAGTGCTAGGGATGTTGGCCCTCTTAAACTTTTGTTTGTTATCCAACTGGAAATCCATTCATCAATCTGTAACTTTCCTGTTGTCAGTACTTGGTGTCATGTCTTGGCTGTTGGGTCCGGCTCAGTATGCCAGGTGTCTTGTATCAGACCTCCATTTATAACTAATTCAGCTGTGAAATTTAACATGTGACCTGACTATCTTTAGTTTCAATTTCAAGCATGCAGCAGATCGCCATATCGAAGCCAGCTATACAGTAAGTTCCCTAAGTTTTTGCGACGCTAAGTAAATTCAAAAACAGGCATTTCTCGCCATGTCACGTGACTTTGCTCCCTAAGTAATCGAAAATGGCCCATTAGCGAAAAACCGCGGCCCTAACTATTCGAAAACCGCCGATTTATCATGGTCGCGAGATTGATAATACTGTGGGTTCACGTACTTGTGCGATGGAAAAAATTCAGATCAACGAGTTCACTTTGAGTTAGTATTTGATAAACCTTACAAACTTTTTGAGCATTATTCCAATTGTAACAACTGAGTTGATTTTCATTATGTCTCAAACTGAAATGAATCTGATGTTTGAACCCCAATTTCTCATGGTCATGGAGTTGAGAATATTGCCGATTTACGGGAACGTGTGGTATTAAACTTTGCCAATTGAAGAGAGTATACATTCAATATTATACTGAAAATAAGAAAATGAAGAACTGGGAATTACCTTTCATTCGTTCTTAACGAAATATATTGCTGAAGTTTGACCCGACATTTGAACTGCGAATTTTCTTTGTCATGGGGTAGAGATCATTGTTGGTTTACATGGTCGTTCAATGTAAACCTGGTCTGTTAACAGATGTTTTCATATACACATAGTTCTCTTTATTAAACACACAAATTTATTCTAATATCTTGGCATCTGGGTATTTCTCGAACTACTAGAGTACATGTATGTTGGCCACAGCTTTGATCAGATTCCGGGTCCTCAGATGCTGAACCTTTTTTACCATGCGTTGAAGGACTACTCAACCCCACTGCAGTTGTTGTTGTTCATTCATACATGTAGTGCCTTTTGCCGTCCCAACTCCTCAATGTATCCAAATATACTGCCATCTTTCGATTTATGATCGACCCCATTTTTTGGGAGATTTACAATAAGATCTTCTAGATGAACTATTATCTCAGAATCCTGAAGTATATATGATCAAAATGAAATACAACTGCGTTCTGTCGGGATATTTGCATTAATTTTGGCGACTGTATGCCATGTGCGCCTCCCCCCAAAACCAGACACATGCCTGTTTGCGTCTGACTTCAGATTTATTTTCATTTGACAGAAAAGGTTAAGATTCCCAGCTATGATACTGAAAACATATTTTTGTACTGTTCAGACAAAAATAATTTAGAAATGTATCATTTCCACCGAACATGGTGATTCAGAATATTGACGGCGATAGAATTCGCGGTGATGCATATACCGAAAAATGTTTGCGCTCTTGTATTCAACTATACAGGAGCAAGCAAAATGTGTTAATAATAATTATTCCACCAAACCTAAACTGAATAGAAATGACAGATGTTATGTTACAAGAAAGCAAATCTTATTTGAAATGTAACGCGCGATGGTGAACATGAAAATTGTTGCGAGATTTTTTCTATAGCGAGGATCGCGAAAACCCATAGCTTCTTTCGAGTAATGGCCACCTATATCTCTGCATGTCATGCATTAATCCAAAACTTGTTTTGATCATGGTGACAAATGAATATAATATATAATGGTATCAGTTAATTTTCCAGATAAAACCGACAGTCTTTAAGCTGACCAACAGCCCCTCGGATGGCAAAAAAAAAAAAAAACCCCACTAGGTGACGTGCAACATGCTTTGGAATAAATTATATTATAGATTTGTTTTAAGTGGAATAAGTACATACAACAGGCCTGCAATTGTATTGGAAGATAAGCTATTTACAACATCCTGCTAATTTGTTAAACCGACGGGAGGACTGCATACTTGTTGCATTTTTTCCCATCTTTAGTTATTTTCAGAGCTGCAAATAAACTAATGTGAAGCCATGGAGACAACGTTCGTATTTCGTTAGCGCCTAAATTCCCATTCAAACATACAATACAGAGGGAGAGCTCTGGGCGGTTTTGAAACATGGTGACGGTGGAATGGGACAAGTTTTTGTTCAGCTCACTGAATCAACCTAATTCTACATACAAAGTATAGTGAATGTCCCGTGGTTGTCAATCTTATATAATTTGAAGTGCAGTATGGGGTAAATATTATATAATCAAAGAAACATCAGAGTTGACGTATAATGACCTCTCATTGTCGAACGGTATGGGCATTTAATATGGAGACTTCAATTTACGAAAACATCTGTTTTTCTGAACTGACCTGCCCAAACTATTCAAAAATGGTCAGTTTTCACGACTGCAGTATTCAGTTCCGGTCACAAATATTTAGGGAACTTATCATATTTAGCATGAGCAGAGAAAGAGTCAATGGTGGTATATGTCACAGATGTGATGTAATCAATGTGAGCTGGGGATGTTGCCTTAGAAACAAGAGAGTAGACAAAATCATAATTATATATACTTCTAGTTCATAAACTTATGGTGTTATCACTACCCAGTACACTTCCCTGCCAAAATATCTTGAACGCTTACAATTAGAAGAATCTCTGCTCCGCCTCGACTTCTAATTCTATATTATCCATTTTACATGTACATGTATCATTCTCACGGCTTCAGATTGTACATGTATACCTCCTAATGTCAGATATACAGTCTGATTGTATACCTCCTAATGTCAGATATATACAGTCTGATTGTATACCTCCTAATGTCAGATATACAGTCTGATTGTATACCTCCTAATGTCAGATATACAGTCTGATTGTATACCTCCTAATGTCAGATATACAGTCTGATTGTATACCTCCTAATGTCAGATATACAGTCTGATTGTATACCTCCTAATGTCAGATATACAGTCTGATTGTATACCTCCTAATGTCAGATATATATTTTACAGTCTGATTGTATACCTCCTAATGTCAGATATACAGTCTGATTGTATACCTCCTAATGTCAGATATACAGTCTGATTGTATACCTCCTAATGTCAGATATACAGTCTGATTGTATACCTCCTAACAGTCAGATATATACAGTCTGATTGTATACCTCCTAATGTCAGATATACAGTCTGATTGTATACCTCCTAATGTCAGATATACAGTCTGGATTGTATACCTCCTTAATGTCAGATATACAGTCTGATTGTATACTTCCTAATGTCAGATATGCGCCTGATTGTATATCCTAATGTCAGATATACAGTCTGATTGTATACCTCCTAATGTCAGATATATACAGTCTGGATTTGTATACCTCCTAATGTCAGATATACAGTCTGGATTGTATACTCCTAATGTCAGATATACAGTCTGATTGTATACCTCCTAATGTCAGATGGTGTCTGATTGTATACCTCCTAATGCCAGATATACAGCTCCGGATTTCTCATACCTCCTAATGTCAGATATACAGTCTGATTGTATACCTCCTAATGTCAGATATACAGTCTGATTGCATACCTCCTAATGTCAGATATATACAGTCTGATTGTATACCTCCTAATGTCAGATATACAGTCTGATTGCATACCTCCTAATGTCAGATATACAGTCTGATTGTATACCTCCTAATGTCAGATATATACAGTCTGATTGTATATCTCCTAATGTCAGATATACAGTCTGATTGCATACCTCCTAATGTCAGATATACAGTCTGATTGCATACCTCCTAATGTCAGATATACAGTCTGATTGTATACCTCCTAATGTCAGATATACAGTCTGATTGCATACCTCCTAATGTCAGATATACAGTCTGATTGCATACCTCCTAATGTCAGATATACAGTCTGATTGCACTGGCAGTGAAATTGTGGCAACAGTTATTTGTGCTCATGACTCGCAGCCAATCACTTTACGGAGCAGAGTGGACTCCGTATGATACAGCTGAAGAAGACATTGTAATCTGTGTTCTTGTGTAATAATTCTGCATAAAAGTTGTTAATTCTTTAAATAGTAATAGTATACTGGATGCATATCCCATCTTCGTATACAGATGAATTCTCCCTGTGTTGATCGAAGTTGATACAGACCAAATACTCATGCATGCTGTGTTTTTTTTGCACATTGCAGTCAGAGGGTGTTAGACTGAAATTTTAAGAGGTAGACTCTGACAATGGCAGAATGATGTAGTTGTAAACATGAGAATTTACATGTCCCATAGTTGAATTGAGCTGTTTTACATGAATAGATGATACTATATTACAGGATGTTTACTGTCACCATATCGGCTTGGAGTATATGTTCATCAACAACTTTGAACAATGTGACTGGATCAGAAAGAAGTTTGAGACTCCCGACATCATGAAGTTTGACACCAAAAAAAAGATACTGACGATAGATCGGCTCATTCGTGCTACCAGGTAAGGGAGGTTCTTGAAATTAGGGCATGTGTTCCTTGAAAGGAATGGCATGTGCCGGTTATCAAAATGGTATACATTCTGCCCAGTGTACATCGTGTAGTGTTCTAATCAGCATGGATAGGAGTTCCAATTGGAATGGCATATGCCATTTCCTACCATTCCCTCTGTGCTATTGTATGGCAAGCCATATGCCTGTATGCCATATCCTTTCTTTGGTTAGTCCGAAAATGATTGCTAGGGAGTTTCAACTCGGGGCACCATGCTATACTGTTTGGAATGCCTTATGCCAGTTCCTAGTATGCCCTAAATTCCAGAAACTCCCCAGGAAGGGTCAAGGGACATCTGGGGATGGAGGAGATAAGAGGGGTGCAGGGGACTTGGTTGACATGTCTTGAAATTCCTGATCACATCTCTCTGCTCCCATGGAATTAAATGCATACATAAATTATTCGTTGCACTCAAAGTGTTCCAGATAATGTGTTTGCTGTTTTAGCACCTGCCCAATGAGCTGATATGCTCAGGTAATACTGCTGATCACCCAGAAAGCATTTCATTGAATATTCAAGGAAGATGTTTTACAGAATTGTATCATTATAGAATATTTTCTGAACAGCATGGAATAGTTATTGCGAGGCTGACATAACAGTCTAAGTAGATGTAAAATTAAGTGGATGTAAAATTAATTACTTACATGTAAAAATAATTTTCTTACAGATTTGAGAAATTTTTAGAAAAGAAGTGGGCATCAGAGAAGAGGTTTGGTTTGGAAGGTTGTGAAGTTTTGATCCCAGCTATGAAGACTGTCATAGATAGATCAAGTGATCTGGGAGTGGCGAGCTTCATCATCGGCATGCCCCATAGGTACGATCTTCTCTTTCAACCTTTTCTGTCTTCACAGTTTAAGCCTGTTTTCTTGTTAATTGAAACCGGATACTACATGCCGGGAATTCAATCACAGAGAAACAGACAAATTTAAGAACATTCCTTCATGAATGAAAAGTGAAACCAGCTTGTTGAATAATTGTTCCATTTCGGCCCTCAATTTCAGTGTAAGTTGAGAAGTCAGTTATTTTGCAATAAGGGTCGTTTTTTTGTTGCATCTTCACAGAAACTTTTATGTCAGGAAAAGACAACCTAATCCAATGTTAAAATTATATGCATAGTAAAACTTATACTCACCTCCACTCATTACACTCTGTGCCCTCACTGTGTCTATCACTGAAAGAATCTAAAAATAACACGGATCCCAGCCTGCAGGTCACGTACATGTTCACACTTAAACTTCCTTCTTGTTCCTTCTTCTGAAAGTTTTTTGACAAAGTCACTACTGTTGGATTACCTAATAAGCCTGATATTCTACAAGAAGTCCTTTGGGAAGTATTCTTTACAATTATCAAGCGATATGGCCTATGTCTCAAATGTCATGCATCTCATGTGGTCCTGCATCTCGTATTCTTTACAATTATCAAGTGATATGGCCTATGTCTCAAATGTCCTGCATCTTGTGTGGTCATGCATCTCGTGTGGTCATGCACCTCGTGTGGTCCAGTGAAGCGTTTGTTCGACCTCCATTCTACTTGCCCAAGCTGTCAACTTGGGGTTGTATGCACCTGGGATAGAGCATGTATGTGAGGAATGCATAAAATGGGCCCAGAGTTTATTTCTAGCCTATTTAACTGGGACGCTGGCAGGCGTAGAAAGCCCTCGAGTATCTCAAAACTCGCTTGCCAGGAGATGTGTGTAGCTAGGTCTCCTGACTCTAATGTAGAAAATAAGGAGGCTATGCAGCATACTGATTCGGCAGTCCGGGGAATACGCTGAGATTTATTGACGTAAATAAAGATAAACCATCGTCCCCTCCCGACCCAGTTTTTTTTTTTTTTCAGACTCGAATAAAGGTAATTTAGGACCAGGCTCAGTGTCCGAGAGAGCCAATTAGCCTCAGTCGCTCGATCAGGGTTAACCTTTTCAATGTTGATGACGTGCAGTGCACGTCACTGCTTTCTCTCCTCATTGTGCATCGTACGTCCAAGTTCGCAGTCGTTCTGTGACAGTGACGTTGCGTCGGCGGACGTAATTCTGTGCATTGAGAGACACGCTGATCAAACGAGCAGGTAATTCCGTTGTTACCGGCACATCCGCAAATGGAATTTCCTATTATTTTGACATCAAAGCATGGACGACGCGTCTAAGTGTACAGTATTCTTGTAAAGGCCGCGACATGGCAGGAGAACCCAGGTTAAACAGTGAAAGGGTTAACATATGATTATGAAGTCGACGGCGAAGTTTTCATTTGGTTCTGGGTCCGTTAGAATGCCTTTGTCAACCTGGCTGAGGCCTTTTTAACATAGGGACCACTGGTCAATCAAACTTTCTCCGGGCTGCTTCCGGTTTCTCTGGTAGCCCTCCTCGTCCCCTTGCCGAGGCTGTGACAACGAGTCTCCTGAGCCACCAAGGAATGAGGTTCTCACAGCACCATACGGTTGGTATGTATGCTAGTACCGTAAATATTCCAAGATCCACGCCTAGCCCTTTAATGCAGTATCAAGGCTCCATACAACTAGGTCAAGTCTATCAGTATCCGGTTTTCAGATCATACCGGCCCTTGCACAACAAGTATTGACTTCCAGTGGTGTATATGTTTCTGGACCAGGTCTTCTACAGGCGACTCTCCCTCCTGTCCGTGCTTACGGTTTCAGACCACATACATGTATGCCAGTTCACCAACCTTTACAATGGCCGTGCACTCGACCAAGCGTGAGATCGACGAACGTACCCCGTCAGGCCCTGCTTCCGGTTCACTCTCAAGTTTCTGAACCTATCCTGGCTGCTATCCTTGTGGAGATGGAACAGCACAGACAGGAAATGAAGGAACTGAGAGAGGCTATGACCAGTCGATTTCCATTCAGTACTACACTGCTTCCGGTATCAACTGACCAGCCTAGCCAACCACAAGCTAATTTGATGGGGTCTCTCCCCTCCAAGAGTCCCTACTGGCAGGAAGCACTGGAGGATATGAAGGTGGATAGGGATCAATGTAGAGATTTAGAATATATCGAACCTACCAGTTCCGTGAATGTTGATCCTATCAGTTGGTTGCTGGCATCTTTGACTTGATTCCGAATGTTCCGCTTCTTGTCGCACATGCGGGGATATCAAGACCGAATCGAGAGAGTCAACCTGGGTTACGAGGTCGGTACAGACACTTCCGGCCTCAACTGCTATCCATTCTGCATGCGACTTGTTCCACAGAACAGCTTCAAAGGAGGAACATGCTATCAGGTTGCGTCTTAGAGCTCACTTCCGCCCTGTAGGACCTTCTGTACCCTTCCCAGTCGTGAAGCCGACTGGTGGAGCTTATAACATACATGATTCTTTATTCAGCTTCCTGTCTGCAGATGTTAATGAGGACTTTTGGTATTTGTGCCCAGAAGATACAAAGCCCCCTACTAATATCACTTCCATTTGCGAATAAGCAGGCTGCCACGCTTGAGGAAACTGCCCACCAAGGAGAAGCGATTAATAAGCAGGCTGCCACGCTTGAGGAAACTGCCCACCAAGGAGAAGCGATTACAAACCATCTGGACTGGTTTGTTAAAGCCATTATGGATGGATTGTTTTCACTGAGTCAAGCAGGGTATCAACCTGATTTTTAAGTACCAGAAGATAGCTTCCGGTGCTGTTGAAGACTTACTGGTACATAACGCCTATATGTCTTCTGTGTTTGTGTATACTTAAGAAGAAAGGCCTACATTCCATTAGTCATGTTAGTACATGAGTACACACCGGAAGCATTGAAGAAGACCGCACTGCGGTGGTCTAATGGTTAGAGCGTCAGCCTCGTAAGCGGTAGGTACTGGGTTCGATCCCAGGCCGGGTCATACCTAAGACTTGAAAAATGGAACATGTTGCTCCCTCGCTTACGCTCAGCATTAAGAGGATAGAACAAGGACTGGTTCGCTCGGTGTCAGTATAATGTGACTGAGTGGGGTGTCATGTCTGCCTACGGCATGATATTTCAGTGGGGCAGCACTATAAAATGGCAGCATTAGATCTGCTCTGTTACAAGTAGGTACCCCTGCCTCTCCCCCTCCCCTCCCTTCCCTTCCCCGTCGTGATATAGCTGCAAAAATGTTGAAAGTGACGTTAAACCCTATTCACTCACTCGCGCATTGAAGAAGAGACTGTTAGATACCCCAACGGCTCCTTCTTTACTACTTGGTTCTGCCGTGGCTGAAGTCAGACCTGAGATGTCTCCCATAGAGCATGACAGATCAGAGGCTTACGGCGCTTTGTTTTGGAGAACAGCGGCTTCAACTTATGGTCTTTTAATAGGCGAAGAAGTTCAAAAGTAAACCCGCCTTCTCGTTCCAACGCTAGTATGGGTGAACATAACAATGGCAAGGCCAAGCCCCTCCTTCGGACGACCCCAAGTCATCAGGCTTGGGTAGGAAGAAGGGAAGCAAGGGGATAGGCAAGCAGTCAAAGCAGAATAAATGATGTTTCGGGCCATACCGAGTGGTTTCCGGTATGGCGGAAACAGCGGGATATCATGTTTCCAGTCCCGCCACAACAAGATCTTCCGGTAGGGGGAAGACCTGTTTTGGCAGAACTGGATAATAATCGGGGTGGAATCATGGGTCATCCGAACAATAAGATATGGCTACTGCCTATTGTTCTACATGATTTCGCCATTGACTGTGATTCCCCTCCCGTCTTGCATCCCTTCGTGAGTGGGTCATCTATCAGCAATTCAGTCCTCTTTGGACAAGCTGATAGAGAAAGTGGCTGTCATAGAACTTTCCGGTTTGTGACAAAACTCACGGGTTCTATTCGCTGGTCTTTCTGGTCCCCAATAAAGACATGAGGAATACCTTACTCCACCGCCATACTTCCGTATGAAGTCCTTCCGGTCGGTACTCAAGCAGGGGGAATGGATATCCCGATACATCCAGCAGACAGGAAGTACTTAAAATTCATGGTCGGCAAATGACGCTTCAAATCCAAGTGCTTCCATTCGGCATTTCAACTTCCCACTGGGTGTACATGTGAGTGTTTACATCATTAGTACTATCCCTAAAGTAGTATAAAGTACTACCTTTATTTTCGATGACTCGCTGCTAAGGAATGCCTGCAAAGTGCAGTTAATCCGGGACACACAGTTAACACAGTAGTTAGTCTTAAGGATACTGATATCTCTAGATTACCTTCCACACAAAGAGAAATCAGAACTGACGCTGTCGCAAAGGCACAATTTTCAGGGGCTTTACTACGATACGCTACTGGCTATCACCAAGCCCCCATTGATCGTTGGCAAAAGATAATGACAGATACCTGTTTCTCAAGTTCTCTCAAGCCAGGGCTCTACATTTCGCTGTGATAGTTAACATCTTAACATCCACACAGGACATAACACCAAGAGATTGCCTGCAGCTTCGTCCCTTAATGAATTACTTCAACTATCAATGAGTCGAAAGGCAGTTGAACCTGGATATGGATATCAGTCATGCCTCTTGTCAAACAATGCCTCCAATGGTGGCTGGATCCACTTAATTTTATGCCAGGTGTGTCTCTACCTCCGTTTCGTCAACACATCATCTGTAAAGCACGGACGCATCTATGGAAGGTTGGAGAGCCCACCTCAAGTCCAAGTCGGGTTTTGGACAATTGATGAATGCTCTTACTACATGTATAGATACATGTAAGCGTGTTGGAGTTGATGGCAGTGACACATGCTATCCGCACGTGGGTCAGCATATTGACCGTCAAGAACCTGCTGATAGCAATGGACAACACTTCAGTCATGTCCTACATCAACAAGCAGGGGGAAACAGGATAACTGCAATTACAAAGCCAAGCGGAGATCCTTTTTCGGTCTGTGTTGGGCCAACAACATAACAGTGCTGGCCAGACACCTCCCGGGAATACTGAATGTCTTTAGTGGACTCGCTTTCACAATGGAATCCGATGATTCCCACAGAGTGGCAGATTCACTAGACATAATAAAACAGATAGCTTATATCTGGGAGATGCCAAACATGAATTTGTTCGCCGCTCGGTGCAACAACCAATTGCCACTGTTCACGACTTCAGTCCCAGTCTATCGCAGGACTGGTCGGACATGATAGCATATATGCATTTCCACCCCCAGCAATCCCTGCGAAGGTACCACAGAAGATCCATGAACACAATTGTGTCGTATATCTAATAGTTCTGTGATGGCCAGCAAGGCCGTGGTTTCTGGACCTCCTCGATCTTCTGGTGGATGTACCAAGACGACTATGCTCAAAGGACACCTTGCTCAGGTGGAATTTTCTGCGGAAGTTGAGCGCCGAATGGTACAAACAATCAGGCCCTCCTCCTACGCAGTTTACCGATGAAAGTGGACAGTCTTCGTTCTTTGGTGTGGAGAGAGAGATGTTGATGCATCCAGAGCCACTGTTCCCCAACTAGCAGATGTCATACTGTACCCATTCAGGGATAGGGGCTTGGTACCATCAGCAGTAGAAGGTGACAGAGCAGCTATCGCTCAGCCTATTCTTCTGGGTACTGGGATCAATCCTTTGACTGATTCTAATTTGACTGCATGCGTTCAAAATTATGAATCAGTCCGTTACCCCCAAGTTACCGAAGTGGGACCTAGCCCTTGTACTTCGTAAGTTGGGGGAGGCACCTTTTGAGCCAATTAATACTATTGATCTGAAGATGCTTTGATACAAAATCTCGTTTTTGATGGCTCTTCAGTCGACAGCTCGTGTGTCAGAGCTCCATGTGCTTGATTATAGGAACAACAGACATTCCAGGAACTGGAAATACATGTAAGCAGTACTATCCACTGTTCTGGAGTTTGTGGCAAGAATCAAGCTATCTTGAACAGGTACAATAAAAGCATACCTGAGATACAACACATATCACGAATCGTTAGATTCTTGGTATGTGCTTTAGAATAGGTTAACCAGAAGACTTTTCTGTGAAGTCATGTGGCTCTGTCAGTATGTCGGCACCTCTTCCCACTTCCCTTATATGCATTGTAATCTAGGACACTATGTCTCGAGAGTTCACAATTCCTGCCTTATCTGATTTCCTTTTGTCCAATTTGAAATCTGGCATTGTTATGTGTCTGATTCGTGCACTTGCGTGTTTTATGAATGGTACTAAAGATCTGAGGGCGAGCAGAAGGCGATTGTTTCTCCATTCCAATCCTAGAGCTAAACAAGGAACTAGCAAAAATACTGTTTCAAGTTGACTCAAAAATACGATTCGACTAGACTACTCCACAGCTATGGATAGGCAAGCCAGCACACTTGTTAGCATCTAGCACTTGCGGCATCATGGCCTCTGTGGACAGATGTGATGAGGGGCGTGTTACTGGAAGTCAATTATGACATTCTCCTCCTACCTCCGTGACATGCTGGCATGTGTCTACTCCATCAGACCCCTAGTTGCAGCACAGCAGGTATCCATGGGACAGAGGCCAGCAAGATAAAAGGATCAGACGACAGATTATAACTTGCTTTTAATGGTGATTGGCATTTTCTCTTGCTCCCTTTCGGAACAAAAGGTTGGGGGGATGGGTGTATGCTACTCATCCTAAAGTCAGAGTAGAGACAGTGGTTCTTATAAACCTCAAAGGGATTAACATATATGTTACTACTGTAATATGATTTCATTGATTCTCAGTGAGGTAGAAGATCTTTGATTTCTATTCTGACAGGTCACACTACTCGCTTAGTCACTTTTTGTGACATTCTATGCAATAAGTGGAAGGGAGATAAGTTTTACTGTGCCAATAACTTGAAAAGTTTACAAGGTAAAACTTATCTCGCTTCCAGAGATGCCCACCCACCTTCCCCTCTGAAACAAAACTTGAACTGTGTGACTCGGAACAAGAAGGAAGTTTGGGTGTGAGCATGCGTGTGACCTGCAGGCTGGGATCTGTATTATTTTTAGATTATTTCAGTAGTAGAATCAGTGAGGACACAGAGTGCAATACATGGAAGTGAGGTAAGTTTTAGCTTAATAACATGAAATTTACTTGTAAAATTTTAAATTTTTGCCACATTTTCAGAGGAAGGCTGAATGTTTTGTCCAATGTATGTCGCATGCCACTGGAAAAACTTATTTGTCAATTTGACTCCAAGCTGGAGGCAGCGGATGAAGGGTCAGGCGATGTGAAATATCACTTGGGTATGTGTGTAGAACGCTCAAATCGGTTGAACAACAAGAATATTAGGATTGCTGTGATGGCAAATCCTTCCCACTTGGAGGCCGTAGATCCTGTCGTCCAAGGCAAGACAGCAGCAGAGCAGTTCTATAGGGGAGACACGGATGGCAAGGAGGTAAAGTACTCAAACTTACACTTTGTAGTCAATAAAAATTTATTTTGCATGTAACACAATACAATAAAACTCAATCATGACACTCACATCAAGGGAGATAATTTGCAGCAAGAGAGATAATGCAGACAGATTTGAAGTCATCTGGGAAAAGACTTTAAAGCTGTTTCAAAAAAATTATGAGAAGAATTTTGTGTGTCATGTTCAGTGCTTCAGAGTTTTACTTGGGGCTGTTCCAAAAAAAAAAAAGTACATGGGATGTGGGGAAGATGTTTCAGTTTTGTGGTACATGAGTGGTGGGTGGTATACAGTCATATAACATTTAGGGAGATTTGACATACAGGTGGTTGGGGTTAGAAAATCTAGTCTTCCCCCTGTAGGCCTACATAATCAAAATCACAAAATTAAATGTCAGTAGGGTTCAGCTAGTTGAACTAGTCTTCTGGAACATTTTCTGGAACAGCCCTCAGAAAGTGACAAATGTCCTTTGCATCTGTTGTTTAAAGCGATGTTGAATCATACTCGCTCCCTCCTTTGCATCTAATGTAATGTCAGCCATTCACAGTTTCTGTAGAGGGTCACTGACGTCTTCCTAAGGGCAACATCTGTAACTGCTGGATAAACTGGCATCAATATGCACATGTAGAAAGTTGAGAAGGTTTTTTCGTTCTTTTCCTTATATTACTGTTCCATTCCAGCAAACTTATTTTTTTCACCACATGTATTTATTTATCTCTATGTGAAACTTAACAGCCTAGCCTAATACATCTTACTCTATAACATTATATGGTAATGATGGAGTTTACAGATATGGCTGACGCTGCTATCTGTCTAACTCCTATCTATGCATGTGACTCTGGTTTGTGAGAATGGAAATTGATAACTCAAGTTGTCTCTTTGAGTCCCAGATTCGAGCATCCAGAAATTATTTTCCGTATTCGGTAATGTATATGTGACTGACTTCATCCTCTTATCATTCTGCCTGCAATTACAATATTAATCTGTTCTGTTTTATACAGGTGATGAGTATTCTGCTTCACGGAGATGCAGCATTTTCTGGTCAGGGTGTCGTTTACGAGACCTTTCATCTGAGCGACCTGCCTCAGTACACCACTCATGGAACCATTCATATTGTGGTTAACAATCAGGTATTAAAACAACCAGTTCACCATAAACATTTTTAATGGATGGGATTGACCTGGGGCATTGTTGTGTTCACCCCACCTGATCATGGAATTAAGGGACTCAACTTCTGAGACAGCTTGTCAGAAGAGGTGACATGGGCACCCATGTAGTTTCTGGGTATACAAGGGAATAGGACTCTAAAGTCCTGATATGACTGAAACATTGTTGAAAGTGACATTAAATCATATTCACTCACTCATCCAGATGAAGGAATAGCCTTGGGGTATCATATTGTACGTATTGGGGCTGACTTTGACGGGTTAGTGTGCGTGCAGTTTGAGATATAATAAAATAGGGTGAGAGCAAGAGGTTATTTGAGCCATAGAAAACTGGGAAGGAAAAACTATGCATTTCACTTTTAGAACAGGTTTACATCTCTACTTACATATCTCTCTTTTTTCCTAACAGATCGGTTTCACCACAGATCCGAGGAGTTCCCGCTCATCGCCTTATTGCACAGATGTTGCCCGTGTGGTGAATGCTCCTATTTTCCACGTGAATGCCGATGATCCTGAAGCTGTAATATATGTCTGCAGTGTGGCCGCTGAGTGGAGGAACACCTTTGGCAAAGACGTCGTCATTGATCTGGTATTGTTTGTAACAATTTTTTAAAACCTTGAGAGATGAGAAAATATTTTTTCCCCTAAATGAATGCACATTTGGCATTTGATAGAAAATAAAAAAAAATAAATCCAGAGACCTGTTTATCGGGGAATAGCCACCCAAAATTGACCTATCAATTCACAAGCTGGACACCAAAATTTGCAACTTTCGAAGCATTATGTCAAAGCAACGAATTGTATTAAAAAAGTCTGTGTCGATGCAGCAGTACATTGCAGAGATAAAATCAGGAGTAAGTTAAAAAGATCATGTCTTTTAATTATTAGGAAAAAAGTCGTGCAATTGAAAAATATGGCTTTTTGGAATGAAATTTGAAAGGCAAATTAATACTAGGGCTAATACGATGTCACATATGTGCTTGGCAATATCGAAAGAGGTCTCATTAATGCATCTGTTTCTTGGCAACAAACAGCAAATCAGTGTAATATTTTGATTGGTTTGGGTTGTGTTTATTACTGCATAGTGATAGATAACAGGGAGCTCTTCATCCTTACTAATTATGAAAATGTAATTCTAGGCGGTCAAATGTTTGACAGTTATTGTCACATTTTGACAGGTTGGTTATCGTAGATATGGTCACAATGAAATGGATGAGCCTATGTTTACTCAGCCACTGATGTACAAGAGGATCGCCGGAAAGCCCACAGTTTTGTCCCTATATACAGAAAAGCTCATCAAAGAGGGAACATTAACTCAGCAAGAGTACGAGGTGAGCTTTACTACTTGACAACAATATCATATTTACTTCTGACATGTGAATGTAAGAAAAGCATGGCAAGGTTTTATATCAAATATTCACAAATTTTTCGATGCTTTGCGGACTACGTCGAAGTACCGCCCTTCCGTACCATGGGGGATATATTTTGGATAAATCACAAAGAACACTAATATTATAAGAATAGTGGGAGTAGGGATAGGGTGTTCCCAAGTATGATGTTCTGTCACAAAGTGACTAGTCTATGCAATGCTCTGTTGTGTTTTACCCATGCTTTCATTTTAGCATTAGTTGTGTCTTTTTTTTTTAATCCCATGTAGGAAAAAGAAGCCAAATATGACAAGATTTGTGAAGAAGCTTATTTTTCAGCCAAGAAGGAGCCCGTAGTAAGGAACACGGACTGGCTTGACTCTCCGTGGACTGGTTTTTTTGACGGTCGTGACCAAATGAAGATGCCATCCACAGGAGTCGATGAGGATACGCTCCGACATATTGGAACAGCTGTTGGCACTCCACCGGCCGAACCATTTGTCATCCATAGAGGTAAGGCCAGGAGAAGACCTGAGTGACTTGATGCACATACTGTTTTCATGACAAACATGAAGAGGCAACAGTGGGGGATACTCTGCCATTTTGTTATCAGAATGGTACAATGCATAATGTAGTCTATATGTAATACTCACTACTGTGGAACAGAAACCACATTTGCTTGTGACCTTGCCTGGAAGTATGTTTTAATTTGAGGATTTACCAACAGGTTTGAAGAAAATCTTGGAGAAGCGAAAAGACATGGTGAAAGAGAGAATGGCAGACTGGGCTCTAGGGGAGGCACTGGCCTTCGGTTCTCTACTAAAGGAAGGTGTACATGTCCGGCTGTCGGGTCAAGATGTTGAGAGAGGCACATTCAGGTACATGACCATTCAGGGAAGGGGGTCACTCTTGAAGATTGACCTACTCCCCTCAGTGATAAGGTTTCTCATACATTATACATGAGAAGAACTTCCTTGAATGAGCCTAATTAATTTCATTACCATCCCCACTGATCTGGTCATCATTACCATCCCCACCAGTCTGGTCATCATTACCATCCCCACCAGTCTGGTCATCATTACCATCCCCACCAGTCTGGTCATCATTACTATCCCCACTAGTCTGGTCATCAATACCATCCCCACCAGTCTGGTCATCATTACCATCCCCACCAGTCTGGTCATCATTACCATCCCCACTAGTCTGGTCATCATTACCATCCCCACCAGTCTGGTCATCATTACCATCCCCACCAGTCTGGTCATCATTACCATCCCCACCAGTCTGGTCATCAATACCATCCCCACCAGTCTGGTCATCATTACCATCCCCACTAGTCTGGTCATCATTACCATCCCCACTAGTCTGGTCATCATTACCATCCCCACTAGTCTGGTCATCATTACCATCCCCACTAGTTTGGTCATCACCATCCCCATCAGTCTGGTCATCATTACCAGCCCCACCAGTCTGGTCATCATTACCATCCCCACCAGTCTGGTCATCATTACCATCCCCACCAGTCTGGTCATTGATAGGTGATTGATGCCCAGACCTGTGTAGTGTCTATTATCAGTTCTATGCTATAGTATGCAGGTCATCCATTCAATCGAGCAGCAATACCACACAGTCATGAAGATTTCATGGAACTGATATATCTGGTTCCTTGTGGGATCCATGTGAGCTAATTTGTGAAACCATTGTTTCTGATTGATATCCTGAACTGTAAGAGAGAAAGGCTGTTATGACTTCAAAAAACAGAATCAAAAACCAGGTTTTGACAATTACAGACATATTCTGGTGTGCCACAGCTTTAAAATTCCCAACAATCACATCTCTATAGACACTGGTGATAATTAAAATCGATGGGTGAGAATAAATATCCAGGTCAGTGACAGGACTGTCAAAAAGTCAAGTTTCTCCGATATCAATACTATATACGCTATTGCATCCCTACTCTCTCTCTCAATATTTGTAGTAAAATGAATACTAGTTTTGATGGTTTTTATATGCCCGCCAAGAAGCGGACGTATTATGTGATGGCGGTTTCCGTCCGTCCGTCCGTCCCCCGTGTCCGGTCTATATCTGGGACAGTTTTCTATATACCGTTCCAATATTTGGTGAGTGGATACCCTACAGGGGAACGATGTGTCGTGTACCAAAATGAAGGTCGAGGTCAGAGGTCAAAGGTCACTGGCCTGAAAAACAGGAAATCACTGAAGTGTTCGTGTCCGGTCTATATCTGTGAACGTTTTCTATCCACAGTTGCAATTTTTTGTGAGTGGATATGTTTGGTGGAGACGATGTGTCGCGTACCAAAATTGAGGTCGAGGTCAGAGGTCAAAGATCACTGTTGCCTAAAATCAAGAAATCATTGATCATTGACAGTTTTCTATCTACAGTTCTAATTTTTGGTGAGCGGATGCCCTAGGGGGAACGATGTGTTGCATACCAAATGTAGGTCGAGGTCAAAGGTCAGTGTGACCGAAAGTCAGGAAATCATTAAAAAAAAATAATTTTTTGTGAGTGGATTGAATAGGGGAAAATGAACTGCACATACCAAAAAATAGGTCAAGGTCAAAGGTCACTGTGACCCAAAAATCAGGAAATTATTAAAAATAACTTTTTTGTGTCAGTAGATACATTAGGGGGACAGATGTGTCTCCTACCAAAATGTAGGTCAAGGCCAAAGGTCAAGGTCACTGTGACCCCCAAAATCATGAAATTGTTAAAAATCATGATTTTTTGTGTCCATTGATACATTGAGGGAAGACAATGTGCCGTGTACCAAAATTTGGGTCAAGATAAAAGGTCAAGGTCACTGTGACTAAAAAATTTGAAATCATTAAAAATAACCTTTTTTGTGCCAGTAGATACATTAGAGGGACATGATGTGTTATACATACCAAAATGTGGGTCAAAGGTCAAGGTCACTGTGACCCCAAAGTCAAGAAATCATTGAAAGTCACATTTTCATATATTTGTCGAAGATGAGGTCATGTAATGCGAACATTGGGTTCTGTTCATTCATCCATTAACATTAGTTGTCCATGCAATATCTCTAGTTTCAAGGTACGGATTGGTACCAAACTTTGACAAAGGTCAAGGTCACAGTCGCCCCAAAACTGAATCAAGTTTAGCTGCCTATATGTGTTAGGTTGGAATATTCAGAGTTGTCTCCCCTACATGTATATGGCATTGGTCCTGTGGAGTTGTCTCCCATGTTTGATTCGTGCAAGAAACAGCTACATTTTAGTTAAATTGTTGTGAAATAAAAACCATACATTTACTTATTTGTAAATTTGTGAACTTTATACCTGTTTATTAACTCAAGAACAAAGGTTTACTTCATCACTTTCTTCACATCCTTCTACCTTCATGAAAAATTTTCTCGCCTGAAAGGAATCCATTTGAAAGAAAACTACTATTTTCTTGTGTTTGACTATTGTCGATTTCAGTGTGGGATATGTGAGCTCTCGGTTCTTGTTTCAAGGTCACCTAGTTACCAAGAGTTCAGCCCATTTTAGTTTATCATTCAATATAAGATGTGATATATGTTACATCCTCAGAAGCATAAAATCGTAGACCTTTCTCTAGATTGCTAGCTACCAATTCGGATCAGGGCCATTAACAACCTAGAAATTTGGACCAGTGTAATTCCAGATATACAGGCGTATATCGAAGCCCCTTGGGCTCTTGTTTTGGAGAGTGACAATTGTGATAATAAGATGAATGGCTCTCCTTATGCTATAAGGCTGGTTCATAAACTTTATTCATCAGCTCACTATCCATTATAAACTGTTCATATGAAGTAAACATGTGCATTGCTCTCAAGTGTGATGTATAAAATTAGAAGGGTACCCTCAAACAAGTAGACACATTAGGTGTACTTTTGAGGTCACGTGATATGTTCCTGTATAGGGAAATGCACTTGTGACACACTGAAAGTGGCATTGAACAGTAATTTGAAGGAGTTCAATGGATACTCATATTATTGAGTGACTGAACATTATTGAGTGACTGAACATTGAGTTATTGAGTGACTGAACATTGAGTTATTGAGTGACTGAACATTGAGTTATTGAGTGACTGAACATTGAGTTCTATCCGAATATATCACTTATAGAAAGAGATGTCGCAAAAAGTCACGACACAAAAACAACTAAAACTGCAAGCATAACTGAGTGATGATTTCCGATTTTATTCATCGACAATGGGCCAGAAGGCATCTCCAACCATCTGGGACCCAAGAGCTGAAGTGCTGGGAGATAGTTCACCCTCCATCCAATCGGAAAATGTTTCTGCCATGCCGGATACATGCTTGTAGGGGCAAAACGTGTATTCTCATCTATATTCATGCTATACTTGTTGAATAATTTCAGTCACCGTCACAGTGTGCTTCACCATCAGAAGTCGGACAAGACGACGTATGTGCCACTCAACAATCTGTACCCTGGTCAGGCCAAATTTAATGTCTGTAACAGCTCACTGTCCGAGTTTGCAGTCGTGGGTAAGTCAGTCACTAAAGTCCTAGCTGCCATTAATGGAAGCATCTTTTTTATGTCAAAGCAGATCTATTTGATGTAGAATGGTTAACAGGAATCTGTCTCATGTCAATGGAGATGTCTTTGATCCAGAACGGTTAACAGGAATCTGTCTCATGTCAATGGAGATGTCTTTGATCCAGAACGGTTAACAGGAATCTGTCTCATGTCAATGGAGATGTCTTTGATCCAGAATGGTTAACAGGAATCTGTCTCATGTCAATGGAGATATCTTTGATCCAGAATGGTTAACAGGAATCTGTCTCATGTCAATGGAGATGTCTTTGATCCAGAATGGTTAACTGGAATCTGTCTCATGTCAATGGAGATGTCTTTGATCCAGAATGGTTAACAGGAATCTGTCACATGTCAATGGAGATGTCTTTGATGCAAAATGGTTAACAGGAATCTGTCACATGTCAAAGCAGATCTTTTGATGTAGAATGGCTGTTAACAGGAATCTGTCACATGTCAATGGAGATGTCTTTGATGCAGAATGGTTAACAGGAATCTGTCACATGTCAATGGAGATGTCTTTGATGCAGAATGGTTAACAGGAATCTGTCACATGTCAATGGAGATGTCTTTGATGCAGAATGGTTAACAGGAATCTGTCACATGTCAAAGCAGATCTCTTTGATGTAGAATGGTTAACAGGAATCTGTCACATGTCAATGGAGATGTCTTTGATGCAGAATGGTTAACAGGAATCTGTCACATGTCAAAGCAGATCTCTTTAATGCAGAATGGTTAACAGGAATCTGTCTCTTGTCAATGGAGATGTCTTTGATGCAGAATGGTTAACAGGAATCTGTCTGATGTCAAACCAGATCTCTTTGATCCAGAATGGTTAACAGGAATCTCATGTCAAAGCAGATCTCTTTGATCCAGAATGGTTTACAGGAATCTGTCACATGTCAAAGCAGATCTCTTTGATCCAGAATGGTTAACAGGAATCTGTCACATGTCAAAGCAGATCTCTTTGATCCAGAATGGTTAACAGGAATCTCATGTCAAAGCAGATCTCTTTGATCCAGAATGGTTTACAGGGATCTGTCACATGTCAAAGCAGATCTCTTTGATCCAGAATGGTTTACAGGGATCTGTCACATGTCAAAGCAGATCTCTTTGATCCAGAATGGTTTACAGGAATCTGTCACATGTCAAAGCAGATCTATTTGATCCAGAATGGTTAACAGGAATCTGTCACATGTCAAAGCAGATCTCTTTGATCCAGAATGGTTTACAGAAATCCTTGTCATGTCAAAGCTCTTTGATGCAGAATGGTTTACAGGAATCTGTCTCATGTCAAAGCAGATCTCTTTTATCCAGACTGGTTAACTGGAATCTTTTTACCCCTCAGCCCATAGGGCTGTGGGGTCTTGTTGTTGCCATGTACGTCCGTCCGTCCATCCATCAACATGTTCTTGTCCGCTGAATATCTGCAGATCTATCAAGTCGGGCCTGACCAAACTTTGGTGAGAGCTTCCTGAATGTTGACTGATGAAATGATTAGATTTTCAGATGGCTATGATGATTTCATGATTTTGAATTATTTTTTTTTATTATCATTTATTGATGGCTTAGCTTTTGCACTGTTATCTATGCCCATCGGGAACCCTTGGTTGCATGTTTCATTGTGACTTTTGAAGGTTCCCTGATACAAGAAAGCCTGGTCCATTCAAGATTCAAGATTATCATTGTATATTATTCGCATCAAGGACAAGATTTTTCTTCAATTTTGCTACATCGATTTATCCGAAATCTTTTACACAAACCATATCTTATTTCAGAAGTATAATATGAAATAACTGGCAGGGGAATCCCTGCAGTATCGAACCCCTGTTAGTTTGAATTTCGCATCGCCTTAAATGAAGGACAACATTTTTCTTCAATTTTGCTGTTAAATCATTCTATTCTACATCATATGATTTATCCTAAAACTTTTGCATGTTACTGTACCTTGGAAATTATTTAAAACGAGTGATTAGGAGAGCCTATTTTTAGCCAGATTCTGGGCAATTTTGAACCAGTTTGCATACCTGGAGCTTATGCCCTGGTTGTTACTCCATGTAAGGGAGCACGAGAATTCTCTGTGTTACTATATACAGTGGATTTTCGTGACTGGTGGCTCCAGGTCTCGTGGGATCATACATTATATTGAAACATGTACATGTAACAGCTATGGTTGGAAATATTATCAGGTCCATTGTCCCTTGTAAGACGACAGTGTTAAAACGACACTTCATAAGATATGTATATTTTCTACAGCGACACACTAAAAACGACACTTTCATTGAGTTATATATTGTACGCATGGTTGAAAATATTACCAGGGGCATTGTCACTTGTACGACGACAGTGTTAAAACGACACTTCATAAGATATGTATATTTCCTACAGCGACACACTAAAAACGACACTTTCATTGAATTATATATTGTAAGCATGTTTGAAAATATTACCAGGGGCATTGTTACTTGTATGACGACAGTGTTAAAACGACACTTCATAAGATATGTATATTTTCTACAGCGACACTCTGAAAACGACACTTTGATTAAATCATGTGACAGCAATGGTCTGTGTTATTATATACAGTTGATCAAACTTTCTACAGCGACACTGTAAAAACGACAGTTTCATTGAACCGTTAACAGTGAGGGTTGAAAATGTTATCGGTCTATTCTCAGTTCCAAGACGACAGTGTTAAAATGACACTTCATAAGATATGTATATTTTCTACAGCGACACTCTGAAAACGACACTTTGATTAAATCATGTGACAGCAATGCTCTGTGTTGTTATATACCTGTGTTGTTATATACCGATCTTCCTGATTGGTGGAGGTCTCCCTGTGTGAAATCATACATGTACATGTATGTTGGGTTTTTCTAAAGACGAGACTTTTCATTGAAACATGTACATGTAACAGCTATGGTTGGAAATATTAATCGCACCATTCTCCCTATTAAGACGACAGTGTTAAAACGACACATATGGGTGAGCAGAACTATTCTCCTGCCAGAGCGACAGTCTGGGAAATGACATTTCATACGATATGTATATTTTCTACAGCGACACACTAAAAACGACACTTTCATTGAATTAGATATTGTAAGCATGGTTGAAAATATTACCAGGGGCATTGTTACTTGTATGACGACAGTGTTAAAACGACACTTCATAAGATATGTATATTTTCTACAGCGACATACTAAAAACGACACTTTCATTGAATTATATGTTGTAAGCATGGTTGAAAATATTACCAGGGGCATTGTCACTTGTATGACGACAGTGTTAAAACGACACTTCATAAGATATGTATATTTTCTACAGCGAGACACTGGAAACAACAGTTTGATTAAATCATGTGACAGCAATGCTCTGTGTTGTTATATACTGATCTTCCTGACTGGTGGAGGTCTCCCTGTGTGAATGATACATGTACTTGTGAATTTTTCTAAAGATGACACTTTTCATTGAAACATGTACATGTACATGCAACAGCTATGATTGGAAATATTATGTGGACCATTGTCCCTTGTACATTGTAAGACGACAGTGTTAAAACGGCACATGTCTGGGAGCAGGACTATTGTCCTGCCAGAGCGACAGTCTGGGAAACGACACTTCATAAGATATATATATTTTCTACAGCGACACTATGAAAACAACACTTTCATTGAATTAAATATTGTAAGTATGGTTGAAAATATTACCAGGTCTATTCTCACTTCCAAGACGACAGTGTTAAAACGACATATATGAGGGAGCAGGAATATTCTCCTGCCAGAGCGACAGTCTGGGAAACGACACTTCATAAGATATGTATATTTTCTACAGCGACACACTAAAAACGACACTTTCATTGAATTATATATTGTAAGCATGGTTGAAAATATTACCAGGGGCATTGTCACTTGTATGACGACAGTGTTAAAACGACACTTCATAAGATATGTATATTTTCTACAGCGACGCACTAAAACGACACTTTCATTGAATTATATATTGTAAGCATGGTTGAAAATATTACCAGGGGCATTTGTCACTTGTATGACGACAGTGTTAAAACGACACTTCATAAGATATGTATATTTTCTACAGCGACACTCTGAAAACGACACTTTGATTAAATCATGTGACAGCAATGGTCTGTGTTATTATATACAGTTGATCAAACTTTCTACAGCGACACTGTAAAAACGACAGTTTCATTGAACTGTTAAAAGTGAGGGTTGGAAATGTTATCAGGTCTATTCTCACTTCCAAGACGACAGTGTTAAAAACGACACTTCATAAGATATGTATATTTTCTACAGCGACACTCTGAAAACGACAGTTTGATTAAATCATGTGACAGCAATGTTTAGTGTTGTTATATACCGATCTTCCTGATTGGTGGAGGTCTCCCTGTGGGAAATCATGCATGTACTTGTATATGAATTTTTCTAAAGAAGACACTTTTCATTGAAACATGTACATGTAACAGCTATTGTTGAAAATATTATGCAGACCATTTTTCCTTGTAAGACGACAGTGTTAAAACGACACATGTGGGGGAGCAAGACTATTCTCCTGCCAGGGCGTCAGTCTGTCAAACTATTTGCCCTCCCTAACCCTGCTTTGACACTCGACTTCACGTACATTCCTCCCTAACACCACTTTGACACTCCACTTCAAGTACATTTGTCCCCAACTCCGCTTTGACACTCGAATTCACATACATATCTCCCTAACCCCGACTAGACAAACTACAGACTTTGGTGGAGAAATATATTTTTTATAGGTGAAACGAACCTGAACTTGATAGTATGAAAGTTACCTAACCCGAAGTCCTAAACCCGCTTTGACACTCGACTTCACGTACATCTGTCCCTAACACCGCTTTGACATTCAACTTCCCATACATTCATCCCTAACACGACTTTGACAGTCAACTTCATATACATTCCTCCCTAACACCGCTTTGACACTCGAATTCACATACATTCCTCCCTAACCCCGATTTGACAAACTACAGAGTTCGGTGGAGAAATAAGTTTTTTATAGCTGAAACGAACCTGAACTTGATAGTATGAAAGTTACCTAACCCTAAGTCCTAAACCCGCTTTGACACTCGACTTCATGTACAGTCCTCCCTAACACCACTTTGACACTCGGCTATTCGTACATTCCTCCCTAACACCACTTTGACACTCGTCTTCACATACAAGCCTCCCTAACCCTGCTTTGACACTCGACTTCACGTACATTCCTCCCTAACACCACTTTGACACTCAACTTCAAGTACATTTGTCCCTAACTCCGCTTTGACACTCGAATTCACATACATTCCTCCCTAACCCCGACTAGAGAAACTACACTTTGGTGGAGAAATAATTTTTTTTATAGCTGAAACGAACCTGAACTTGATAGTATGAAAGTTACCTAACCCTAAGTCCTAAACCCGCTTTGACACTCGACTTCAGGTACAATCCTCCCTAACACCGCTTTGACACTCGGCTACACGTACATTCCTCCCTAACACCGCTTTGACACTCGTCTTCACATACAAGCCTCCCTAACCCTGCTTTGACACTCGACTTCACGTACATTCCTCCCTAACACTGCTTTGACACTCGACTTCACATACATCTGTCCCTAACACCGCTTTCACACTCAACTTCCCATACATTCATCCCTAACACGACTTTGACAGTCAACTTCATATACATTCCTCCCTAACACCGCTTCGACACTCGAATTCACATACATTCCTCCCTAACCCCGATTTGACAAACTACAGAGTTCGGTGGAGAAATAAGTTTTTTATAGCTGAAACGAACCTGAACTTGATAGTATGAAAGTTACCTAACCCTAAGTCCTAAACCCGCTTTGACACTCGACTTCACGTACAGTCCTCCCTAACACCGCTTTGACACTCGGCTACACGTACATTCCAATCCTAACACCACTTTGACACTCGTCTTCACATACAAGCCTCTCTAACCCTGCTTTGACACTCGACTTCACGAACATTCCTCCCTAACACCGCTTTGACACTCAACTTCAGATACATTTGTCCCTAACACCGCTTTGACACTCAAATTCATGTATATTCCTCCCTAACCCCGATTTGACAAACTACAGACTTTGGTGGAGATATAATTTTTTTCATAGCTGAAACGAACCTGAACTTGATAGTTATGAAAGTTACCTAACCCTAAGTCCTAAACCCGCTTTGACACTCGACTTCAGGTACAGTCCTCCCTAACACCGCTTTGACTCTAGGCTACACGTACATTCCTCCCTAACGCCGCTTTGACACTCGTCTTCACGTACATTCCTCCCTAACACCGCTTTGACACTCTACTTCACGTACATTTGTCCCTAACACCGCTTTCACACTCAACTTCCCATACATTCATCCCTAACACGACTTTGACAGTCAACTTCATATACATCCCTCCCTAACACCGCTTTGACACTCGGCCACATGTACATTCCTCCCTAACACCGCTTTGACACTCGTCTTCACATACAACCCTCCCTAACCCTGCTTTGATACTCGACTTCACGTACATTCCTCCATAACACCGCTTTGACACTCAACTTCACGTACATTTGTCCCTAACACCGCTTTGACACTCGAATTCATGTATATTCCTCCCTAACCCCGATTTGACAAACTACAGACTTTGGTGGAGAAATAATTTTTTTCATAGCTGAAACAAACCTGAACTTGATAGTTATGAAAGTTACCTAACCCTAAGTCCTTAACCCGCTTTGACACTCGACTTCACGTACAGTCCTCCCTAACACCGCTTTGACACTCGGCTACACGTACATTCCTCCCTAACACCGATTTGACATTCGTCTTCACATACAACCCTCCCTAACCCTGCTTTGACACTCGACTTCACGTACATTCCTCCCTAACACCACTTTGACACTCAACTTCACGTACATTCCTTCCTAACTCCGCTTTCACTCTTGACTTCACGTACCTTTCTCAACATGATAGTTACGAAACGTACCTAACCCGAAGTGTCATCCTGATTCCTCCCTAACCCCACTTTGACAGCGGACTATACATACATTCCTCCCTAACACTGCTTTGACACTCGACTTATTTCATTTTGATAGCTGAAATGAACCTGACCCTAACCCCTATCCTGATTCCTCCCTAACACCGCTTTGACACTCCACTTCATGTACATTCCTCCCTAACACTGCTTTGACACTCGACTTGATGTACATTGACTTGATGTACATTGCTCCCTAACACCAGTTTGATTCCTGACTTCACGTACCTTCTTCCCTAACAGCGCTTTCACACTTTTCACATACATTTTTCCCCAACACCGCTTTGACACTTCAGTTGAAGTACATTCCCTTCTAACACCGCTTTCACAGTCAACTTGACGTACCTTCTTGACTAACACCACTCTGACACTTTACATGTACATTCCTCCTTAACACTGCTTTAACTGTCAAGTTGATGTACATTCCTCCATACACTGGCTTTGACACTGAAGTTGAAGCACATCATTCTCCCAGTATGTTTCAACATTTCATCTGAGGTACACTTTGGTGGAGAAATTATTTGATTTCGATTGCTGAAATGACCATGAATGTAAAAGTTACTAATGATACATAACCCTAAGTCCTATCCCAATTTGACACTAGACTTCACATTCACTGCTCTCCAACACTGCTTTGACAGTTGACTTCACATACATTTCTGCCCGACACCGCTTTGACACACGACTTGAGGAACATGTGTAATGTTCCTGTTTGTTGGATTTCTACGTATAGTTAAGTTGATGTGATACATGTAAGCCATTCAGGTTCTGTAAGTTAGTAATAAGTTGAAACTTCATTTACAGTTGAAAAGTGCAAAGCTGAAATTGTGTACATATGTTTTATTGCTTCTTTTCAGAAGACATTGGTGATGATGGTGTGCAATACCTCTGTTTTTACCGGTCCATCATTTTGAAAGAAATATGGCATATTGAAGTTCACATGTGCAAACACAACGTGAATAGACACATCATTTACACATACAAGTTGATAGGCAGACAAGATGGCTAAATTGAAGATTTTTGTCCTCCTCCTTTTGACTGCATCCTTGATTAAAAATTTTACATCTGTGGAGGATCTTGGAAAAGAAATATGGGATTATATTTCTGAAAGAATAAATGCAGACGGCATGAAAGTGCCATGCATAATTTTGACTGGCAGCAATGTTTGGAGAGGTGAAATGCAGCCCAGAGTTTGGCAATATTTGACACCTCGATTATTGCTCTGGGATCCTTTGACTCAGTATTCTTGGATACAGGAGAAGATATACTGCCCACATGATGGAAGCGAACTCCATATTATAACCCTTTTTGATGTTGAAGTACAGGTACATTACTGCCTTAACGTTACTTTATTAATGGAATAGACCTGCATGCAGGTTTGAAAGCATACAAAAATGTTTAGTGTTTTGAAATACATGAGCAGTGTGACTAACATCACAGGACCTACGAAGTAGAGTAGGCATTAGGACTCGAACGCGAATTGAACTCTTGGAAATCCCCACCCCCAGTTGAAATCCTGCCTATATTAAGATGGGCACCGCTCAAGTCAGAATCGCCAGTGATTTTCATCAAAAATCACCAGAAATTTTCATCAAAAGTAGGTCAGCTCAGAACTTGTTGGTAACAGTCTCCTAATGCGCCTTCATTCCAAAAATAAATACCGATCGCCGATTTAATTTTACAATTTTTTAACTAAAGGAAACAGATTGAATAATAAAAAGTTCAGTAGATTTCAAGCTTTACGTGTGAAAATACATTTACATCTCTTTAATGGTTTTCAGTGCCCTTGTCCAGGATCAAAACAACTTTTTGAATCGCATTATTTTCCCAACAATACAACAAATTTTTATATATATAGTACTATAGTAGAAAGGTAGCATTTATGTAGTTTACGGTAATTCAACTCAAGACCAACACCTTCTCTGCACAAAATAATAATGATTCTATGTCATTCTCCTGAGCATAACCGGTACAAAGACGAATAAATAGCGTCTCTACATCACGTTGTTATCTAGATATATGAGACAACTCATTTTGGGTATCGGCAATCTGATGAATGTACTATTCCGGTATTCTTGTTTCACATTATATTCTATGACGGTTGATCGGTGATTTTCTTCAATGATAAATATTAAACCACCTCAGCTTCGTTGTGTGAATCGGAATTGCATTGCTGTGACACACCAACACACTCCGTGGCAGTGATTCTGTATCCCCTAATCAAGGAATCAAAGTGGATCAAGATTTGAACTGACAAGAAAAATTTAGACATATTTTGTTTACACATGCAATTTTTTGTTTAAATTATATCCCAGTGTGATATATAGTCAATATTCAAGAGGTACAAAAAAAATCTCAAAGTATGTTCTCATATTTTCACATTATGATCAAAGTTACTTTATCTAGTTAAATTCTACCCAAAGAAAATAAATTAAGACCCTTTAAACATGCCGTCATGGCTTTGTTTCACCAGTAAACTTTTATCATTGTTGCTCACACAGACTAATCTGAAGGATGGTACCACATCTTTCTTTCTCCTGCTGGGTTATTGCACCAGGCTGACTTAATTGGTTGATGTAGGATATTTCACAACCAGTGGGAAATTTGACCTGAATTTGAAGCCTGATGTGCTGTGTGATGAAATGTTTGGATGTGAAATAGGATACAAGTTAAAGGCTACAGTTTACATCTATAACAATATACTGAATTGTGTGTATTGAGGCTGGCAATTTGGTGATAGCAGTGTAGATAAATGCACTAACAAATGATGGAAAATTAGCAGTTCCTATTTCATACATGATAATGTAGCCCACCAAAACGTTTACACTTAGATTGGCTATGGCCAGGAGTTCGGTGCGCGTCGTAGTCCTAATGCCCACCCTACTTCGGATGTCGGATAGCACAGTGGTAAATTTAACAGACCTATGACAGAAGGTAAATGTACGTTTTCATTACTATGCTTATTGCATCAGCTTGCGCTTTCAGCTTGGGACCTTCGTCTATTAGACTGAATTCACTCATTTATCCATTGGTTAAATGGGCCCCGTTTACACAAAGTCTTGACCGGGCTCAAAGTCGCTTAACTTCGCTGATTTTACCAGAACCGGTGTGTCATGATATGCCGTATCAGGGAACCTTCAAAAGTCACAGTGAAACATACAGCCAAGGGTTCCCGATTGGCATCACGGTGCACTCGCTGATCCATCAATAAATAATATAAAAAAAAAATTATAAATCAAATTTTCATCAGAATTCGGTCAGCTCAGAACTTGCTGGTAACAATGCACGTTCATGCCAAAAATTAAGGTTCTAATGTCAACGGTTCTCCTTATTTTGCCGACGAAAGGATTCGGATGGACTGACTCACTCACTCATTACCGGACAATTTGCGATCTGTAGCCTACTTCGTAGGAAAAAAAAATATGGCAGTGGAGTATTCCATGAAGTAAGAGGGTTGCAGCCAGCAATGAGCACTGCCTCAGGGGATATTGTATGGGTGCTCCAATGTTAAAATGTAAGAATAGAGTTTTTGGTTTAGCTGAAATGCACATGGACATGTTTACATACAAAGTTTCCTTAAGTTGTCAGTGGATGATTATGAAAGCCGCTACACATGGTTTTTTTATCACTGGAGGATGAACGTGTGGTATTTGTGAGATTAAATATTAATACTGGAATAAAACTGCTTTGACAGTCCATTTGACAGTATGTTATTTCATTTAGTGTAAATGTGGGTGGAATGTACATGTATCGTCATCTGGGATATAAATTAAGCCTGACAAAATATTTGAGAGTATTGCTGCTATATTCCATTTAATGTGAGTGCCCATACACTGTGCCATCATGGAAAGCATAGAGAAATAATGTCGTTTATAGACTGTCGCTTTATGAAACATACATATCTGATGAAGTGTCGCTTTAAAAAATATACATCGCTTTCAAAGTGTCGTTTTTAGACTGTCGTCATCTTACAAGTAAGAATGGCCCTGACCATATTTCTAAGCATGGCTGTATGATTCAGTGAAAGTGTCGTTATACAGTGCCGTTGTGGGAGGAGAATAGTCCTGGTACCTCACATGTGTCGTTTTAACACTGTCGTCTTATGGAGCATCCATACACTGTGCCATCATGGAAAGCATAGAGAAATAATGTCATTTATAGACTGCCGCTTTATGAAACATACATATCTGATGAAGTGTCGCTTTTAGACTGTCGCTTTAAAAAATATACATCGCTTTCAAAGTGTCATTTTTAGACTGTTGTCATCTTACAAGTAAGAATGGCCCTGACCATATTTCTAAGCATGGCTGTTCTTAGATGATTCAGTGAAAGTGTCGTTTTACAGTGTCGTTCTAGAAAATCGTTGTGGAAGGAGAATAGTCCTGGTACCTCACATGTGTCGTTTTAACACTGTCGTCTTATGGAAGGGGGTAATGCCCCTGTCGAGAGAAACTACATAATATACATATCTTTCAAACTGTCATCTTTCAAGGTGAGTGTCCACACACTGTGCCATCATGGAAAGTATAC
The DNA here is from genome assembly GCA_036873755.1 of Hanleya hanleyi. NCBI lineage: Eukaryota > Metazoa > Mollusca > Polyplacophora > Lepidopleurida > Hanleyidae > Hanleya > Hanleya hanleyi. The sequence continues at coordinate 132 of JAVTVY010016028.1, read as the reverse complement.
AGAAATAATATCATTTTTAGACTTGCTTTATGAAATATAAATATCTGATGAAGTGTCGTTTATAGACTGTCGCTTTATGAAATAAACATATCTGATGAAGTGTCGCTTTTAGACTGTCGCTTTAAAAATATA